>VDFB02387717.1:22039-53054 GCA_007258455.2 Sequoia sempervirens | reverse complement strand
TTCATTGTGTTGATTTACTTTCTATTATCTGTGTTTCATGCTCATATTTAATAACAGAATAGTGTGGTTGAAGATTTGATAAGTGATAAAGTTTTAAGTTTGAATTTGTGTGACAACTGATTCACCCCCCCTCTTAGTTGTCCTACACTTTTTTAACAATTCTGACCAGGATTGGAAAGGAAATGAGATATTTTACAAGTTAATAATTAAGTCTAAACTGAAAATTGAAGATCCTATTGAAGGGAAAAAAAGGATTGTAAGGATATCTAGTGCACCTGGTGTAATGAATATAAGGGGGGAGAAGAATTTATTTCAGATTAGATAGATTCTACATTAGTAAATCCTTCATCTTGGTGATTTTAGTGAAGGAAGGTTGTAAAGTGGAGGTGACCCCATACTCCCTTTCAAATAATCACCCTATAAGGGAAATCTTTTTCCTCAAGGGGAGTTTGGAAAAACTAGATGGTAAAGGTGAGGGATTTTTATTAACACTAACTTGCTAAAAGACAAGGATTGCAAAAATGCCATTGAATCTCTTAGGCTAATCAATAAATGGTTGCATCAAAACTTATCTCCTATAGAAAGATGGGAGTTGAATGTGAAAGGATGGAGAGTTTTATTTCAAACTATTGGTAAGAAAAGAGCTAAAGATAGTAGAAGAGACTCTCCTGCAAGATGAATTGCTTCAAGCTAAAACCAATCTCCAAGCAATCCCAACAAATGATAACCTAACCAATAATCTTGTTATGACTAGAAACAACCTAAGAAGATTGCAGGCCACTAAGATCAAAGGACTAAGGATTAGAGCCAAAATGAACTTTCTGGAAAATGGTGACAAGGGATCAAATTTTTTCTATAGATTTATCAAGGAAAAATAGGCAAGGGAACACATAGATCATATTTGGGTTGAGGGATCTTCCCTAACTAACCAAAAGGATATAAGAGAGCAATTATTTTTGTTCTACAAAAATATTTTCACCTCAAAATAAAGTAGTGAAACTAGATCCAAAGCCAAAGAGTTCATAAAGCATATCATACCTAGAAGAATCAAGGATGATGAGGTAGCTGGACTAGGAAAAAAGATCACTAAGGAGGAAATGAGGAAATCTATTTTCTCACTTCAAGATGACAAATCACCTGGGGATGATGGCCTCCTAGCTGAGTTTTATAAGTCATTTATACAATGGATTGGTGATGACCTCTTCTCAATCTATAATGAGGCCCTTAACAAAGGTTCCTTGGGAATAAGTATAAATAAAGGAATCATTAAATTGATCCCAAAAGATGGTGATAGGACTTTAGTTTAAAACTGGAGGCCTATCACCCTCAATGTTTCTTATAAAATATTAGCAAAATTATTGGAAAATGTCCTTCCCTCTATTATAATCTTAACCCAAATAGGCTTTATTAAAGGAAGGTATATGTTAGAAAACCTCATTACTAGCTGGGAGGCCATGGAATGGGAAAAACAAACAAAACAAGATGCTACAATGTTACTCATTGATTTTGAAAAAGCATATGATAGAATTGAATGGGATTTTGTGATGATGACTTTGGAAGCTTTTGTATTTCCCTAATCCTTTTGCCACATTGTTCTAGAAACTCTCTTCCAGGATATCACAACTCAGGTTGATGTGAATGGTGTCCTTACAAATGTGTTCTCCCTTAAGAGGTCAATTCATCAGGGATGTCCCCTTGCCCCTACACTATTTATTATAGCATCTGATGCATTACACTATACACTAAGAGATAAATCCTTGTCTCCAGGATTTAAAGGTATCACCTTGCCTAATAATCTAATGAACTTATCAATTTATAGTTTGTTGATGACACCTCAATCCTTTTGGTATTAGAGAAAGAAAATATGGTGAGCCTCATGGGAAAGCTAGCTATCTTCTACAATGCTTTTGGAGTAAATATTTCCCCTACTAAATCATGCTTGTTGGGGTGGAAAGAAGTCCCACCTGATTGGGTAAATAGATTTGGCCTCCAATCGGGGAGTCCACAGAAGTTGGTGAAGTATTTAGGCATTCCTTTTGTAGTTGAACCAAATTTTAAAGAAATGAGGCTCTAGATAATGGAAAATATTGAAAGGAAAATTGCTAAATGGAACATATAGTACCTCTCTTTAGCTAGTAGGCTTTAGGTTTTCCAAAAAATACTTTCTTCATAAAACATATACTTTGCCTCTGTTTGGTTCTTTAGCTCCTATCAGATCAATAAAATCTAGAAAAGGATAAGGTGGTTTTTTATGGTCGGATCAGAAGGGAAAAGGAAGAAACACTCTATGAAATTGGATTGGTGCACCATTGCTAAATCAAGGAGGTGTGGGACTGAAGGACCTCAGGTTGCAAGAGATTGCCATAGTAGTAAAATGGATGATTGATGCTCTAGATGGGGGAGAACCTTGGAAGGTTCTCATTTGGAAAAATATTTTGAATGCTATTCCCAAGTAGGAAAAATCATGGAAGTTTTCACTCTTCAGTGATATCCTTAGTGGTGAGATTCCTATGATATTTGGAGGTTGTAATGATTTCAGGACTATTTGGAAGGCATGAGAGGTGGTGAAGAATCTAACCAATTGTCACTTCACTAAGAATGATAGAAGGATCGTCTTGACCAATAGGTTAGTTTGGTGGAACTTAAAACATAAGGAAAGGACCCTAGCATTAATTCAAGGTTGCTCAACCAAGAGTTGGGATCAAAAAGGAATCTTGTGCTTTAATGAGATATAGAAAGATGGAAAACTCAAAGAATGTAAGGAATTAAGCTCCGAATTTAATATTCCACAAAGTAACTGCAGGATATATATTGTCCTAAGGGAAGCCTATAATCATTTATAGTTTCCTATAGAGGCCAAATTTGACAACTTTCAGTTTAAGGAATTTCAATGGAGGGATGAAAACAACATAATGAAATCAAGTACAAAGGCAGTCTATGGAATGTTGACAGATCAAATTGAATTAAAATAATATATTAATAAAGTGTGGGGAATGAACCTTAATAAAAACCATTGGAAAAAAAAATTCAAGGAAATTGGCATAAAGAAGTAGAGGCTAAGAAAGCTTCCTTTAGATGGTTATTAATCCTTTAGAAAATTTCCATTAAAATCAATCAAATGATATGGATATTTGAAATCTTTGCAAAGTACTTGAAATAATTAAGCACATTTTTTTATTGCATTTTTGCTAAAGAAATCTAGAAGTTAATTT
This sequence comes from Sequoia sempervirens, assembly GCA_007258455.2. NCBI lineage: Eukaryota > Viridiplantae > Streptophyta > Pinopsida > Cupressales > Cupressaceae > Sequoia > Sequoia sempervirens. Next base: position 49,842 of record VDFB02387717.1, on the reverse strand, counting down.
TTAATGAGCATAATATTTGGGGAAATAATGGTGAACCTATACCTGCTAAAATCTTATTTGATTATGAAAATAAAATTAAAAAGGACACTACTTTATTTTGGCATTGCCTCTCCACTGAGATTCTTTGGAACATCTGGAAAGCACAAAATGAAGATAGGTTTCAAGGGAATAGGGGGATGCTTACTAAGTCTTGCAAGAGACTCATGCTTTACAATGCTTCCATGCAGGTATATATTATAGTGGAGATTTCAAAAGAGAAATTTTGGATATTCCTAGAGAATAGGGAAATAAATATTGGTGTCCTAGAAGTAAGGTATGGCCACACTTGGCAGGAGGGCCACCTGAGGGTAGATATCTTCCTTAGAGATCTTCAAGCATTTTAGAATGACCTTAAAGAGGGACCAAAGATTAGGTTAGAGGTGGTGTAGAATGATAGAACCATGGAAGGAGGACCCACTGAGGTTGATCATGAAGAAACCAATACCTTGTTGAACCTAAAGTATGCATCAAAGGGCAATGATTTTAGGGTTGGTAACAAAAATGGTTGATTAGTGTAAATGAATTACAATATGATCATGTGTGTATGAAAATATGTCTGTTATAAAGGATTCAAAACACTTTCAATAAAACATTATTTCAAAGAAACCAAAAGAAAAATAAACAAACTCTTTATGGCAGCTTCTTCAAAGTCGTCTTATTACTCTCTATCTCCAGTGTTTCGTTGTTTGAAGTTGCTCTCAGATTCTATGTGCCAAGCTCAACGAAATGGACTACTAGAGAATGAAATTTAAACAAAATGCATACTATGCTAAAATGCAAGATTAGGCTATGCTATGATCAAATTACTGCTAATATATGATTATTGCTGCAATGCTAAAGATACAAAAGAGTAAGCGTAATTGTGTATCTTTGTTTGCGTATGTGTTCGTAACCGATGCTTGGATTTGCACATGTATTTAAAGAGTTCTTGAAAGAATTTGATTGGCTGCCATGATTAACGGTTCAGATCAAGCTTGTTGGGATGAATAGTAAGAGATTTTTGAGAGTTTAGAAAGAAATAGAAGGTTTCCTTTTCTTCAATTTTTCCCATTCAGAAATCAAGGAAGGTTGCCATTTGAAGAATAAGTTGAGAATGGATTTCATAATTAAATAAATAACTTATTTAATTATATGTGAGGATGAATTTAGAAGTTTACATAATTAAATAAGTAATATTTAATTATGTGTGAGAGATGAATTTAGAAGTTTACATAATTAAATAAGTAATATTTAATTGTGTGAGAGATGAATTTAGAAGGTAATTAAATATTTACAATATTTAATTATGTGTGGAGTGAGAAAAGGTATTAAATTAAATATTTATAATATTTAATTTAACTATGAGATGAAGAGGGTGTTTGGAGGAATATTCCATTATTTGAATTCAAATATTCAAATTTAGAATAACATGATAATTAATATAAATAAATTATAAAATTTATTTAATTTAATTAAGAGGAATATGGAAGATGGTAATAATTAAATAAAGTTATTTATTTAATTAAGGTAGAAGAATTATAAGAGTGAAAAATATAAATAAATAATTAAATTTATTTATATGTAGATGACTTTAGAAGATTAATTAAATAATTTATATTTAATTAATTAACAAGCTTGATTAATCATGACCATTTTTAGATGTATACATTTTTCCCCTCTTTGAAGTGATGTGTGAAATGCATTGCTTTAAAGAAAATAATTTTTTTTCCCTTGATATGTTTTTGATGTTGATGCTGATGATGCCCCCTCGGGAGGTAAATCACGGATGATGATATGAATTTCAAAAAATTGATAAAAAAATGAGATTAGATGATGATATTCTGTTGAGGAGTCAGTGATTTAGCTCTCGATAAGTGATGTAAAGGATGCCCCAGTTTGAAAACAAAGTCAATTTTTTGAAATAGTCACAAAACTTACCTTTGATTGACCTTTAAAAGGTAAAAAGGTAGAAAAAGAAAAATCATTTGCACTTTTTGACTTTTTGAATACTGTAGCTCTAAGAGTGACCTCGTGACATGGAGATTCCATATCATCGCCACCGATTTGAGAGATCTTGCCGATACCAGAGGCCAGCTGTGTATGGACCACCGGTGAGTTGATCTAACCACTTGTGCTTAAAATTTTTTACGTTTTGAACCGAAATGTACTATTTTTCCGTGAATTTTGTGTTTGAAAATGGCGTTTTAGTGCTTTTGATGAATGTTTTAGTGCTTATGATAAAAACAATAGTGCATATAGGTTAGATTTTGCATGTTTAGCATGAACCCAGTGTAGCGCTTTTGATGAAAACAGTAGTGCATATAAGGTGCCATAAGAAATTTTAGGAGTATAGCGCATTTAAGAAAAATAGTAGCGCATATAGGAAATAGCGCATCCCGAAAATAAAATAGCGCTTAGGTATAGAGTTCTAGCGTATATAGGGAAATAGCGCATACAGAGACTGTTTGAGCACATCCAGGAAAAAGAACGACGCATATAGGTTTTAGCGCATCCAGCGTATAGAATAGAGCATCTGGTAAAAAAATAGAATGTGTGATTGGATGAGAGCTATGTGAAAATGATGATGCATACTTGTTTTCCTTGGTCAAGAGATTGAGAAAATGTCTTGTCATTTTGCTGATGTAAATAGAAAATCTGATACTGTGTTGATAACTTTGTTTCCAAAATAGAAATCAAAGAGTAGATAGCTGATAACTTTGTTTCCCTTGTATGAGTTCTCATACAAGGGAAACAAAGTTATTAGAATGGAATCAATCATCTACTATTTTTTTTTTATCGCAGAACAAAGAGTAAATGATTGATAAGTGCTTGATAAATTTGTTTTCTGCAATAGAAAAATAAATAGTAGATGATTGATTCCATTTTGATAACTTTGTTTCCCTTGTATGAGAACAAAGAGTAAATGATTGATAAAGTTCTTGATAAATTTACTTTCTATGATAGAAAAACAAATAGTAGATGATTGATTGCCTTTTGATAAATTTTCTTTCTATGATAGAAAAACAAATAGTAGATGATTGATTCCATTCTGATAGATAAATTGCACATTGATATGGATCACTTGATAGATATGAGTTAGATTGATGATGTTTGATTGAGATTGAATCAGTGATATGGTTATCATTGATTGTTGTTGTGATAAACCAAAAATAGGAGGTTTTCAAAAACCTCCAGATTAGGGAGCAACACTCAGCAGGGTGGGATAGGATACCCGAGTTGACACCCATTGATGTAGCGTTGATAGACACATGTGGATTGAGACCCTTATTGGCTATGCTGCCGATTCAGGTCAACAGGGGACTATTGACTGCACCGGTAGAGAGGTGGCATTCAGAGCACAACACCTTTCATTTGCCGACTGGTGAGGTGACCGTGACTCTAGAGGACGTGTATAGGATTTAGGTATCCCAGTGGTTGGTGCCCTTGTGTTCTATGATCACAAGGAGCTTGGGGGTACAGATTCTCTGAGGAGGGTATATGGTGATGCACACATAGCAAGGTATTGGGTACCATGGGTTGACTTCTGAGGATATCTAGCCTTACCTGTAGTTTTGGGTGTGTTTATTGGAGGTCTCCTTTGTCTGGATTGCCATTCAAAGGGACTATTGATGGGATGGGGGAGGATTCTAGAGCAAATGATGCTACAGCCATGAAGATACACATGGGGGAGCTATATGTTAGCTCACCTATATCATGATTTACATCAGGTAGTATATAGGGGTGCTTCTAGTTTGTCATGCGGCATGACACTACTATATATCTAGGCATGGGAGAATCTTACTATGACGAGACTACCGTGCCCTAGAGTGAGGCCACCAGGTAGGCCTTATGTGTATGCTTATGCCATGTTCCTTGTCCAGCCCAAGCTGGGCAAGGTGGATTACTAGAGAAGACGCCTGGAGAATATGGATGCAGTGGTATGGCAACCCTACCTTGATTGTGAGCCATGGGACATAGATGACTTGGAGATGTCATTTGTAGGTATTCCTCAGTTTTTGATAGGGAGGACTCCTTTCATCATTGAGAGGTTTCTGGCATTGCGGGTGCAGTGGCAGTTCAGTTTCATACAGGGGATGCCATAGGGGGTTGCACATTATGCACGGAGTAGAGATGAGGTCGGATGGGGGCCATGCATTTCCTATCAGATAGCATATACAGAGTTCATGGCATTAGCTCCCGAGGCATGGGATGACAGGTGAGATATTATTGATGTTGGTATGTCAGATGAGTACTCAGTATATTATCACACTCATCCCTTTCCATGGTTTACCAGTCTTGATGAGTCAACACCTATTTTGGTAGTACCAAAGCCAGGGGCAGTGAGATAGGAGGATGTGGCCGGTGGTGAGTAGGCAGCAGTTGGAGGAGAGGAGGCGGAGAGCGGAGAGGAGGGGAGTTCCGACGGGGATGATGGAGATGACAGCGGGGATGAGGGACAGGTGCCAGGGAGGCCGAGGCCAGATATTTTGAGGGATGTCCAGACCATGCGGCGACCGATGATAGGGATTAGGCAACAGACAATGATCAGGGTTGGATCCTCCTCTCAATAGGGACAGATAGCCACCTTACAGGCCCAGGTGCAGACACTGTAGGGACAACAGGTGCAGTTACAGAGTCAGTTGGTGCAGGCATAGGGATTGGTTGTACAGCTATAGGTACAGCTGGCATAGTCGCAGGCACAACTGGCACAGTTGCAGGCACAAACACAGGCACAGGTGTAGGCACAGGCACAGGCATAGGCGCAGGCACATGAATATGCACCTGCCTCAGACCCACATTTATCCCAGGTGATGACAGAGAGAGATGCACTAAGGCAGAGGGTGGTAGAGGCCGAGGGTGTTGCACAGAGGCTGATGGGTACCGTTCAGAGCGCATTCCTCCGAGAGGCTATTGTAGAGGGCATGGAGATGGCACGGGAGGTGAAGTACTATAGAGTTCAATATGAGGATTTATGTCCTCTTGAGCGCAGAGAGCCATTCCCACAGTCCCATACTAGGACCAGGAGCAGGTCACAAAGGTACACAGAGCCTAGGGGTGATTGGGCCCCAGCAGGATCCAGATGCAAGTACTAGTGGCAGGCCACCTCCTTTCGGACCGGCTCCATTAGGGGCATCGACTAGCTAGTTTTATGATGCTACACCTGTATATCATTTTTGGAGCATGTATATTGATTTTGATCATATCCCATGTATCTTTCTTTAGACTTTTCAGTTTCCTTGGACATTGGACATTTGCATTATTTATGATGAGCAATGATATGCAACGGTGATGATTTTTGATGATGTGATGTGTATTTATGGGATGATTATGTGATATGCATTTATTTCTATATGTTATGGATTTTGGTATGCATTTTAATGATTTGATGACTAATGTGATATGCAGGATGATTTGATATGATGCATGTATGATGATGATGAAAAATGATGGATGATGCGTACTAATGATGTCATGTAGGTGGATGACTTATGATGTGATTATGAGAATATGTCATGGAATATTTGATATGTTTTATGAAAATGTTGTTTGAAAATGATATGAAAATGTATGTATGGAATGTTTGTGCAAGTAAAATATGATGGAAAATGAATGTTGTGTTTATGATATGCATCATGAATTTGTAATATGAATTGATATGGAAAATGATAGAATTGTAATGTAAATAATGATGTGAAATGAAATGGTTAATAAGAATGTGATGTATGATAAGATGATAAATGATATGTGGTGAAATGTAATGAATTGAAATGAAATGATTAAAAATGAACGATAATGATGAATGATAAGTGAAATGAAATGTAATGTATGATAATGAAAATGATGAATGGTAAGCGAAGTGAAAGGAAATGTATGATAATGAAATGATAAATGAAAGTGATATGAAATGAATAATAATGAGATGATAAAATGAAACGAAATGAAAATGAATTGAATATAAAAATGATAAAATGTTAATGATATGAAGATGATAGAGAATCTAAATGATATGCAAATGAATGATAAATAATAAATGAAATGAAATGAATGATATGATAAATGAAATGAAATGAATGATATGATAAATGAAATGGAATAAATGATATGATAAATGAAATGAATGATATGATAAATGAAATGAAATGAATGATATGATAAATGAAATGAAACAAATGATATGATAAATGAAATGAAATAAATAAGATGATAAATGAAATAATACAAATGATAATGATAAATGAAATGAAATAAACAATATGATAAATGAAATGAAATAAATAAGATGATAAATGAAATGATACGAATGATAATGATAAATGAAATGGTACATGAAATGATAAGTGATAATGATAAGTGATAATGAAGATGAAAGACGATGATGAAATGAATGTGCGAATGTCCTCCACAAATAGTCAAAAGAGACATGGCAGCCGTTGACGTTATTGTTAGCCTTTCAAAAACTCTGATGCAAATCCAGTATGCAGATATGTACAATGACCTAAAATGAAATGGAATTAAATGAAACGAACCATTTGTTGAGATTTTTTCCATCTTTCTTGAATCATCATAGAGCATTTAAAATTTTGGAAGTATGTACAAGCATCAGAGGGGAAATTAGCACCAATGATGACCTGAGTACAACTTTCATGATTTTTGATATAGCAAGTAAACACAAGCATCGAGGTATATTTGAACCAAGATGACTTGAGCATTTCTTGCATAAACAGACAAACACTAACCATCTTCTGATGTAAATTTGGAACTGTCGTCAATGATAAGCTTTGGAAAGCATGTGTCACGACATATTGGCAATAGATGGATAGTTAACCTCAAGACAACAGACAAAGAAAAATCATTCTCTTTCCTCGCCACTCTAGTTCAGTACATCATCGAGTGGGCTCCAGAAAGATGAATCAGAAATTAAACAACCATTGTTCAAAATGAAATACTGTTATTCCAAACATTATTCATATTTTTAGATCATCCTGATATGATTCATGACATGGTACTCACTGAAAACTATTATGCTTTGGATCAATGATTGGATAGTTGTTCTCGTGATTCGATTGTTTGTTTGCATGATTTGATTTGATGTCATTGTCTAGCTGTTTTGGTAAAACCTGAAAGTTGATTGCCCCCAGTATGTCAACATTTTCCCACAGTATTGACACAACTTGCTGAAATGAATATGTATAATTAGTCAAGCCATGGTGAGACATTATCGTTCTAGGCAAATGAAGACAGTATGATGCTAGTATGACCCTAAGATGATGAAAAGATGGATGAAACGAAGGCTAAGAAGCCAAGTACAAAACATGAACTAATAGATGGAGAGCTACAAATAGCATCTATTTTTCAGATTCTCACTATTTGTTTTTATTGCATTTTTCTTGTCAATAGACTGCCCGTCGCCAGGTTTTCACCCTATGACTTTCTTTCTTTCTTCTTTTTTTTTTTTCTTTTTTCTATTTTTTTGTCACTACCGAGATGCCTGTTTGCTAGGTTTTCACTAGGGTAACCATTTCTTTAGGACATTTTCTACTGTTTTTGGATTTCTTTAGGACTTTTCTGATTTTTTTTGTATTTTTTTAGGACTTTTCCTGATTTAAAAAAAAAAAATTCAAGACTTTTCTGGATGATGATAACTGACTTAAACATAATATTTCTTCAAGTGCATGCTGTTGATGGGTTCGTCAAATAGGTCCCCTTCTGGTGTTGACAACTTATATGCTCCTGAACCATAGACGATAATAACCACATAAGGACCTAGCCGGTTTGGTTCAAACTTTCCTTTCTTTTCTCTGTCTTACTAATTCCGTGGATTTTATTTTAAAACCAAATCACCTACCTGAAAGGTATGTGGCTTTACTTTGTGATTATAGCTGTGAGACATCATCTGTTGGTATGCTTTCAAATGGTCAGCTACTCTTTGTCTCTTTTCATCTAGGAGTTCTAGCTCTTGTAGTCAGGAAAATTTGTATTCATCATCTATTGTGAGGCCCTTCAGTGATACTCTAAGTGATGGGATTTCAACTTCTAGAGGTAAGATAGCCTCTGCTCCATAGACGAGAGAAAATGGCATTGCTCCTGTTGGCATGCGGATACTGGTTCTGTAGGTCCATAAGGCGAGATTGAGTTGAACATGCCAATCTTTCCCTGCATCATTCACAGTCTTGTTCAACATTTTCAATATTATTTTATTTGAAGCCTCTGCTTGACCATTCCCTTGTGGATAGTAAGGTGTTGAATATCTGTGTTGAATATGGAATCTCTCACAAAGTTCATCAACATCCTAATTCTTGAAAGGTTGTCCATTATCTATGATGATGGAGTTGGGAATGCCATACCGACAAATAATATAGTTGAGTATGAAGGATGATATTTGTTTTTTGGTAACTTTATTAAGAGGTACTGCCTCAATCCACTTGGTAAAATACTCTATGGTTGTGATGATGAACTTATGCCCATTCGATGATGAAGGATGGATCTTACCCACTAGATCTAATCCCCATTAGGAGAATGGCCAGGTTGGCGTGAATGGTTGAAGTTCCTGTGCAGGAGCATGAATGAGATTCCCATGAATCTGGCATTTTGAGAATTTTTTCACAAAAGTAAACGATTCCCTCTCCATTGTAGGCCAGTAGTAACCCATTCTAATCAATTTCTTGGATAAGGTTAGTCCACTTGAATGAGTACCACAAATGCCACTGTGAACTTCTTGTAAAACTTTGTCAAATTCATCACGTTCAAAACATCAAAGTAAAGTACCATCAAGACCGCGACGATAAAGGGTGTCGGCAATAAGAGTGTAGCGAGAGGATTGGCGGATAAAATTTTGCTTTTGGTTATGGGATAAATTAGGTGGTAAAATGTCATCTTTTAGGTAGGCATAAACCTTTCCATACCAAGGTGAATTGGATCCCACCAAGTGGCAAATGATTTGGCTTTCAGGTGTGTCATAGGCAGGTGTAAATGATTGTTCCACCAGAAATTCATAGTGAGCCTGATTTTCTGGGAGTTGTAACAATGATGCGATTGTGGCCATGGAATCGACTGATTTGTTATTAAGTCTTGGAATTTGTGTGAATTTGATGTTCAAAAAGTACTTCTTGAAATCATCAACCATCTTTTTATATGGAAACAATTTGTCATCTTTGGTCTGATAATCATCAGTGATCTAATTAATGACTAACTATGAGTCAACATACACTTGTAACTCTGTAATCCTCCATTCCAATGCTATTTTAAGTCTAGTGATTAATGCTTCATATTCGGCTATGTTGTTGGTGCAAGGAAACATTAGCCTATATGACCGAGGAATGGTGTGTTCTTGGGGGGTGATGAAAAGTATGCCTACCCCTGATCCATGTTGAGTGAAAGAACCATCAAAATATAGGGACCATGGTTGTTTGGATTTTGCAGTAAAGACATCAGCATCTGGAAATTCAATGTGCAGGGGGTGGTCGGCTTGTAGTGGTGCTTCAGCTAATTGATCAGCGATAACTTGTCCTTTGATTGCCTTGTGATCAACATAATGGATGTCAAACTTACTCAGGATCATTACCCATTTTGCTAACCTCCTTGTCAATGATGCTTTGCTTAACAGATACTTGAGTGGATCAATCTTTGCAACAAGATTGATTGTATGAGTTAGCATGTAGTGTCAAAATTTATGTGAAGCAAAAACCCCTGCTAGGCAAGCCTTTTTAATGAAAGTGTAGTTGAGTTCATGCCCTGTCAATGTGCGACTAATATAATAGATTGCACGTTCCTTTCTTGTAGAGTCTTCTTGTGCTAGCAATGCCCCCAAAGATGTCTCTGTTGTGGCAATATATAAGATCAGTGGTTTATTTGGATTTGGTGGGACTAGAACTAGTGGGTTCATCAGGTACTACTTGATTTGTTGAAAGGCCATCTCACACTTATCATCCCACTTGAAAGGAACATTCTTATCTAGTAGATGTGTGAAAGGTAGGATTTTGTCGGCTAGTTATGCAATGAACCTTCGTATAGATTGAAGTCATCCCTGTAATGATCTCAACTGACTAATATTCCTTGGGGGAGGCATTTCCATGATTTCATGTACTTTGGCAGGATCTACTTCAATTCCTTTTCTAGAGACTATGTATCCTATGAGTTTTCCAAATGTGACCCCAAAGACACATTTCTTGGGATTGAGGCAAACTTTGAATTTCTCCAATCTTACAAATATTTTGGATAATATTTCTAGATGTCCTTCTCTGGTGTATGACTTTTCCAAGATGTCATCTACATAATCTTCCATGAATGTGTGCATCATGTCATGAAAAATTGTAGTAATGGCTCTTTGGTAAGTAGCCCCAGCATTCTTCAGACCAAAAGGAATGACGTTCCAACAGTAGGTTCCCCATGGACATGTGAAAGTTGTTTTCTCCTGGTCTTCGAGTGCAATCTTGATTTGGTTGTAACCAAAAAAACCATCCATTAATGAATACATGGCATGGCCAGCTTTCAGATCAACTATAGTGTCGATGTTTGGTAGTGGGAAGTCATCCTTAGGACATGCTTTATTAAGATCCCTGAAATCTGTGCACACTCTGACACTCTTATCTAGCTTGGATACAAGAACAATGTTGGAGATCCATTCTATGTAGTCGATTGATCTTATGAAGCCCACATCAAGAAGTTTTCTCAGTTCTTCCTTAACCAATAATGCAACATGAGGGTGCATTTTTCTAAGTTTTTGCTTCACAAGATTAACCTCTAGTTTTATAGACAAGTGATGCATGATAAGATCAGGATCAAGACCTAGCATGTCCACATAAGACCAACCAAAGTTGACTTGATTTTCTCTTAGAAAATCCACGAACTCTGGTATTTCTTTCTCTGTCAGTGATGCAGCTAATCGTAAAATCCTTGGCTTATATGAAGTTTCAAGATTGACAACATTTGTAGGCTCAATAAAAATAGGAGATCACTCATGGTAATGCTCCAGGAGAGTGTCAAGATTCCCATCGTCTAGTGCCTTAAAAAGGTTTTCACCATCTGATACGCTCTTTATTTTATCTTTTGTTTGATCTAATACTGCAAGATTCTAGTTTTCACCATTAGATATTTCTTTTTTATTTTTATTTTTGCAGCTAGGAGAATTGACACTCTCCTAATCAAAGACTCTATGCCGAGAATCGTTGGTGGAAAAATCATTTGTGTCGTCTGTGGAAAGGAAGTTTATGATAGATTCATCACTTGGAAACATAGGTATATTGATAGGTTCAAATGAATCCCAATCAATGAGATCAGGATGGATTAAAGATAGCAGGTCATCGGGTTGTGTGAAATTTCCCATGGTTAGGGTCATAACGGAGTTGACCATAGGATCCGAGGTATGAGGTGGATCAATGATGGTACTGTCCGCATGATAATCTTGTTTGTTTAAATCTAACTCAGTATCACTAGAATCATAGTGACTTTATAGTTCAGATTCTTGTGTTTGGGTCCCTAAACCTTCACCTTTAATTAGAGTTGGGGTATACTGGTGTATTACATCAACCTCTTTGTCCCTCCAGAACTCATCATTGTAAATGGTGTCCCATTCATATTCAACAGATTTTGTGTTGGAGTAATTATCCATGAAATTCAGAATTGTTTCCAAACATGCTTCTCTTGGATTTGAACCTTCTTGCAATGTAAAGACAGTGTCATGCAATTGTTTGGATGTTCTTTCTTTTGAGTTAGTATCATAGCCTAATCATGTTTTCTCTTTTGCAGCAAGTCCTCGAAGGTGAATAGGCTCAACTACTCCTTTTCTTTTTCTAATAGGACCCTTATCATAGCCCATCTTCTGCATGATTGAATATCCTTTTCCATATATATCTGTTGGTAATTTGACATTACAGATTGTTTCCTCTTCATCTTTATAGAGCCATTTTATAATTTCCCTATCTTCAGGGTCTTCCATGGGGAATTTTTCTTTGATGAATCATCCATTAAACTTTGTGCTTGGCTCTGTTGGTGGTTGTGTTGATGTTGACACTACTAATATTTGATGTTGCATGATAGAAGGTTGTCCCTATGACTGCGGTGATGTAGGTAAATTAGCCAAACAGAAAGAGTACTCCCCGACTCCATGGTCCTTGCATCTCAATTTCTTGTCAAAACTATTGGTTACCTGACTGATTTGTGTATCAATCTAGAGAGAAGTACTAGCACGAGCTTCTCGATTGTTAGGAACCAAAGTGTCTTGGCTAGCTTTGATGTTGGCACAAGTTTGGACCTTTGATTTATCGGCTAGTATCGTGATTTCCTTCCCATCATAAGGAAACTTAAGACATACATGATATGTGGATGGGACAACTTGCATTTTGTGGATCCAAGGACGACCCAACAAGATGTTGTATGCAAGATCATAATCTAATACTTGACGTAAATTATTTTTTATAACAGGTCCCACTCTGATTGGTAGCGTGATTAAACCCTTGGATGCTCTTTCCTCATCATCATAGGCTTTAATAGTAATCCTTCTTCTGGGATCAATGGAGTCCTTATAAAATCCTAAATCTTTAACCAACTTCATGGTACATATGTTCAAACCAGCACCTCCATCTATTAGGACTTGTCTGACACGAAACTTGTGAACCATGACCTCTAAGTATAATGATGAATTATGGGGATGAGTTATGGAAACATCATCTTTTTTGGAGAATGAGATTCATGTGGGTGAGGACAAGTGTCTTACCATGGCTTGAATTTGGTCCACATCCAAATCAGTGGATATAGTTGTTTCAACGAGGGCCTTTTCAAGAATTTCCTTATGTGTTGGGGATATCTTCAAGAGTTCTAAGATAGAAATCTGAGTAGGAGTTTTTTGAAGTTGGTTGACTAAGTCATATTGAGGTTGAGGTGGAGGTCCAATGTATTTTGAAGAGGCACCCTTTAAGAAAACTTTGGCTTGCGCCCTTGTTGTTGCATTGACTTCTCTATATTCCATCTTCTCGTTGACTTTAATAACATTGATCCGTTCATTGTCAGTGTAGATATGATTAATTATCGGATCCTCAATATGATTCACTTTTTCTAGAAGACTAACCTTTTTGATAATTGGGAAACAGATTGAGAAAGGCTTGGTGGTCTTCATTTGATTGTTGATGTCCTTCTATTGTGATGGTGCCATTTTTTATTAGGTTTTGAATGGTATTCTTCAAGGCTTGATAGTTATTTGTGCAATGACCTTTGCACCGATGATAGTCACAATAGTATGCCTTGTTCCATTATGGAGGCTTCACACTGGGTTCATAGTTTCATTGAGGTGGCAAGGTAATGACATTTTTAGCCATCAATTCTTTGAATGCAGATTCCAAATATTGACCCAGTGGAGTGTAAGTTCTATTAGAGAAGAATGAAAATCATTGCAGATTCATATTCGAGGTATTCCCTAAGGAGTTGATATTGTTAATGGTTCCCTAGTAACCTTGATTTTTGGCAGTCCCTTGATTGGGAGTAGAATTTTGATTCACATTGTTCTTCGGAGGAGGATTGTTTCCTTGATTGGTGACTGAGTTGACATTGTTATAGTTGTTGTTAAGAGGAGTACTTGGGGTGGTAAGAACAAATGGCTTAGTCGAGACATGATTTACATCAACAACACCATCATTCACCACATTCTTGTTGTGAGTCCAAAATTTAGACTTGTCCTAATTGTTGTGATGATTGGATGGGCTAGGATTGTCCTTGTCAAGTTTTATTATTCCTCTTTTGACCAAAGCACTTTCAATGGTTATAGCATCTTCAATTAATTTTTCAAAAGATGAAGGACAATGTAAATTCAAATGATAGCTCATTTCTGAATTTAAGCTATTAATGAAGGTGACCATCTTTTCCTTTTCAGGAACAGGACGGTGATATCTAGCAAAAAATCTTCTCCATCTTTGAAGAAAATTAATAAAAGATTCACCTAGATTTTGTGTAACTTTGCAGAGATCTATCATAGTGATTTGGTGTTGGATGTTGTAGGAGTACTGTGATATAAATAGATTGATTAATTCTTCAAATGTCTTGACAGGGGGTGTTATTTTTGATAACCATTCCATAGAGTGACCCCCAAGACTCCTAGGAAACAAACGCATCAAGTGTCCTCATGATTGAACTCTAAAGTCATGTTTCAGAAGTCTCTAACATGATCGATTGGATCCGATTTCCCATTATAACGGTCAAATTTTTGAATTTCACAATGTTTGGGAAATAGAATCATGTTGAGACTTCGATCAAAAGGATAAGGAAAAATGTCCTCAAGAGTATATTTCTTTGTTGTGGTTCCCCCTTGTAACTCTTTAACTTGTCCTTGAAGTGCCTTAATTTTTTGAGTCAAAGCACTAAGATCAGATAGGGGTGTTTCTTCAAGTTTGTTTTTCAAATTCTTAGTATCAAAGTCATGAGGCAATTTAGCTCCTTGGTCAGCTAAATAGAGGAAATACTTTTCTTTATCACGCTGCAAGATTTTTTCTATGGCTTTGTGAAATTTAGGAACTTCCTCAGCCTCTCTAAGACGTTCCTCATCTCATTCATCATCACTATCTATATGGGTTTTGCTCATGTCTTTATAGTTGTGGAATGGATTTTCTTCTCTGTTATCCATGTTGTTGTTGAAAAGTGGATTACGATTTATACTGTAAAGAGGATGAATGCTTTCACCTTCTTCTTGAGTGTTTTGGGTATGACCTTCTTGTTGGATTTTGTCCTTCAATTTATTGTATCGAGATCTTGTGGAGATAGGCATATGATTTTGAAGAATTCTTCTAAACTTAGATCACGGTTCTGATAAGTGCAACAATAATGATATCTTGATCTGATACGATGTGAATCTTATGATATGATCAAAGATGTTCCTAATTTTTGATTGTGGCTTTCGATGATGAAGGATGTCAAAATCCTGTTGGGGAAGTTGAATCAATAACCAGAAATTTGTTTGAAAAGTGCACTTTTAAAGATTTGATCTTTGCTATCGAGGAAAGGTTTTAAAATCACTGAAGGATTTGACTGGGATGTGATGGATATTCAATAGAAGGTTGTGGTATATTATCAAACTCAAGAGGTTGATTAAAATTATGTCATTGAGATAGGGCTAATCTTTGATAATAAGCTCATGAATCCAAAGGATCTACAACGTACTTGTCAGTGAATCCTCTAACAAAGTCTTGATATCTATGAAGAAATCCGCAGTAATGGAGAAGGACGTGTCGATTTTTGTACAATAATTTTCTTCTTTGCAATGTTTTCTTGTACCCTAATTATTTCTTGGGTTTCCTGATCCTAGTGGAGATTGATTTCTTGACGAATTTTGTTGATTTCCAGTTTCTAAGCATGGGAGAAATATTAGTATGTTCACTGGACAAAAAGATACAAACTATTATGAATGATTTCAGTTGCTATTTTTCATGTTCATTTCAGATGATCTTTTATCTGAATTAATGTGAATGAAAACACAACAAACACTCTGAATTAAATGGAATGTAACCAAACATAAATAAGGCAAGCACATCCTATGGTAAATCCAAGACAATATCCACTAGATTCCATGCGAGTTTCCCCAACCGCATATCGGTAGCGTGTGAATTCAGAAGCTTGGTTGCACGGGCTCCCCCTTACAGTGCACTCTCTTCTCAGGCCAACCAAGCTTCCAATCCCCATGAAACTCCCATGGTAGATTGATCACCTCTACTATAGACTACGAAAGTGTGGATGCCTTTACACCGACTGATGTTGTGCTAGCAAATAGAAGGTTTTTGGCTACTACACAAAGGTTTTTAATTCGGGACCCCCATTCATGTGGCCATACATGGGGCAAGAGATTAATCACCAATTAGGTGGCACTCCAACCTGAAGAGGTTAAGCTCAACAGGGTTTATGGGAGTACTACTCTGTTCGTATGACACATCCGCACTCGTAATCTTAGGTTTTCCCTTAAGATTCACATTTGTATACCAGTCGGGGGTAGCTTGGCTTTTGCTCCATTGCCAGTTTGAGCCGTGTTGGGGTGATGAAATCCCTAGGCAGACCCAATTTCTATAGGAAATAATCATTTCTCTTACACCCAGGATCGCATTACTACACAAGGGGAGAGGATACTTCGATTATTGCATAGGGGTTACACAAGGATGAAGTGGGTCTGGCTTTTTGATCACCTAGTTTGCACAAGGTGAGAGCATAGTCACCTACCACTTTTCAAGCACAATTAAGCAGAGTAAACAGATTCATTTTAATGCATCAAATCATAATGATTTATGCTAAGTGAAGATATTGCTTCATAATAGGCATGGGGTTCATTTTAACTGCATGATCAAAGTGTGGTGACTATCCTAGATTGATTCATTTTAAACTAGAAAAGATTATGTCTATGGAATGCGTCAGACTCAGAATCTTGTTTTTGTGTTACAAGCCAGATGCACAGAGATAGACAATATATGCGCCGAAATAGATAATATATGCACCGAAACAGATAATATATGTGTCGCAAAAAATCCTAAATGTGCTAAAATAGTCCTCAAATGTGCTACTCTGATTAAATGTGGATTTAATTCTAAATAATGTAGCACTAATGTGCTAAAATCTACCTCAAATGTGCTAACTCAACCCTTATATGCGCTAAAACAGTTCCTAAATGCGCTACTTTGATTAAGTGTAGATTTAACTCTAAATGAAATGAGACTATATGTGCTATTATGTTTCTCGAATGCGCTAAATTAACTCTTAGAAGCGTCAGAATAGTCACCAGATGCACTAAAAAAACTTGCAAAATAGAAAAATCAAACTCCCCAGATGCGCTGCAGAAAGTGTCAGATGCGCTAAAACGTAGAATTTTCCTGAAAGCCGAACTCTAGAATGCAAAAACTTGTCAAAGTGCTCTACAGAAAAAAGGTCAAAATCGGGGCAGTGGCCCCATGGTGGGCACCATTCTATGTGTATGAAAATATTCATGTTATAAAGGATTCAAAAACACATTCAATAAAACATTATTTCAAAGAAACCAAAAGAAAAATAAACAAACTCTTTATGGCAGCTTCTTCAAAGTCGTCTTATTGCTCTCTATCTCTAGTATTTCGTTGTTTCAAGTTGCTCTCAGATTATGTGTGCCAAGCTCAATGAAATGGACTACTAGAGAATGAGATTTAAACAAAATGCATACTATGCTAAAATGCAAGATTAGGCTATGCTATGATCAGATTACTACTAAGATATGATTATTGCTGCAATGCTAGAGATGTAAAAGAGTAAGCGTAATTGCGTATCTTTTTTTGCGTGTGTGTTCGTAACTGATGCTTGAATTTGCACATGTATTTAAAGAGTTCTTGAAAGAATTTGATTGGCTGCCATGATTAACGGTTCAGATCAAGCTTGTTGGGATGAACGGTGAGAGATTTTTGAAAGTTTAGAAAGAAATAGGTTTCCTTTTCTTCAATTTTTCTCATTCAGAATTGAAGGAAGGTTGCCATTTGAAGAATGAATTGAGAATGGATTTCATAATTAAATAAGTATTTAATTATATGTGAGGATGAAATTAGAAGTTTACATAATTAAATAAGTAATATTTAATTATGTGTGAGAGATGAATTTAGAAGGTAATTAAATATTTACAATATTTAATTATGTGTGGAGTGAGAAAAGGTATTAAATTAAATATTTATAATATTTAATTTAACTATGAGATGAAGAGGGTTTTTGGAGGAATATTCCATTATTTGAATTCAAATATTCAAATTTAGAATAACATGATAATTAATATAAATAAATTATAAAATTTATTTAATTTAATTAAGAGGAATATGGAAGATGGTAATAATTAAATAAAATTATTTATTTAATTAAGGTAGAAGAATTATAAGAGTGAACAATATAAATAAATAATTAAATTTATTTATATGTAGATGACTTTAGAAGATTAATTAAATAATTTATATTTAATTAATTAACAAGCTTGATTAATCATGAACATTTTTAGACGTATACAGATCCAAAATAACAAGTTTTTGTCACAAGTGGATATGTACCTAGAGAAAAATAGTGGTTTATAATATATGTTTTGTATGATAGCTAGGAGATGTGAACACGGTGCTTTTTTGTATACATATTATATCTATGTAAGACCCTAATATAGCATAAAAAGTTGTAACTGGGGTTAGTATGCCCATTCAATCTTGATGCATTGATACTCTAATGATGTAAATTCTAGTTGTTGTTTCCTTTATATATAATATAAAAAATAATACGATTATACAAACTATTCTTGGTATGTGTTCAAATCCCCCATTCAATGCTATGGAGAATGTTTCAATAGGAACAAATCTATTTACATCTTCAAATTGTGTAATAGAAACTTTGTTTGTAGGAGTTTTACAAGACGTTGGATTTAACGATGTTGACATTGATAATATTTGTAGAGAATATTTTAGACAAATTGTTGAAAATGAAATTGAAAATGAAAATCGTTTTGTTGTTGAAAATGAAGATAAAAATTGTTTTGTTGTTGAAAGTGAAAATAAAAATTATTTTGTTATTGAAAATGAAAATAAAAATTCTTTTGTTGAAAATGAAAATGAGAAACATTTTTTTGATTAAAATGAAGATGAAAATGAAAATCATTTTGAAGTTGAAAATGGAAATGAAAATCTAGGAAGTGATGTTGAAAATGATCTTTAAAAAAAAATTGAAAGTGATGTTTTGGATAACATTCTTGGTAAGATTTCTTGGAGACAAATAAGAACACATGCCAATAGATTATACAAGGTTTTTTATAGTAAAAAAATTTCATTTGAATTTCAACTAATGATGCAATTGATGAGAATGTGGAAAATAAGAAAAGTAATGAAAAAGTTAGGCATTTTTGTTAAACCAATAAGAAAGGATCAATCACTAAACCATGCTATGTCTACTATTGCTAGTGCCATTGAGTCCATTGGAAAAAATAGTTGATCTAAAGATAAGAATGCAACAAAACAAGCTATAACTTTTGCCATAGTTAATAAAGCAACTTTGAATAAAATAATGGTAAGCAATATTAGTGAAATTCTAAAAATACATTCTAAAAAATGGCTAAGAGCATCAAAGAGAAGAGAAAGTATAGAAATTGATCCAATCAACCAATGTTGGAGTTTTAGTGGTCGACTCCCGAGGTTTGACATGAAATTGAATGTTGAAATCAAATATTTGATTGAAAAATATTGGCATGATAATACTAGGGTATCATCTAATGCTAGAGATGTTTTAAAATTAAGAGTGGGGTCCAAAGTTCGTGATCCTCATTCAAAACACCTACTAGATACAATGCAAACTGAATTTTATAGCAAATTTTGTGGTGATTTAGTGTTACCTGATAATATTAAAATAAGTGAAAATTCTTTAAAAAATGTACACCTTGGTATGTTAAAATTAATAAGCAACAAATATCTTGTTGTTGTAAAATGCATGTTCAATTTCATCATTATTATGATGTTTTTTGATATATACATTGTAATTTGCATACTAACATGATTATGTAGGAATGTGGCATTAATATGCCACCTAAAACAATAAGGGAGTTTATATCAAGTTTTTTGTGAAATATCTAATGGGAAATTATTTTATTTAAGTTCATGTATTTCTAGACAATGCACTAGTTGTGGCAATCTTTCATTCTTAAGAGTTTGCATGCATGAAAATTTTGAAAATAATTTTGGGAAATAATTAGCGGATGTTAAAATATTTAAGAATGTTGACTATTCATTAAAAGATGGAAAATTTGGAAAGCATTGTGATTTAATTATAGAAAAAGTTAGTGTACATGAATTCATATTAGAATTTAAGAGTATGATTGTACCAAAATATATGTCAAACACTCTCAACATGCTTGATGGCTTGATGGACAATTTTACACATGTAGAAACACATTTATAGTTGGAACTATACTATTAGTGGTTGATTTTATAGAAAACTATACTCTAGCTTTGCAAGATGAAATCCAATCACCATATTACAATTCAGTGCAAGTGGTTATGTTTGTTCATATTGTTTACAAACATGCACATGATAGCACAAAGGATGATATAATTTTTTTGAGGGAGTGTCATTTATATTTGAGTGAAAACCAATTACACTTGTTAGAGTTTGTTCAATACTATTTTAATATGTTTTATAAAAATTTAAGAGAAAGAGGAGCCCAAATGATAAAACATTATGGTTAGATAATTGTATGGGAGAGTTCAAGAATGCTCAAACGTTCTATTGGTTAAGTAGGGTTCACAAGGAAAATAATGTCCAACATATGTGGTTTTTTTTAATGAAAGGGATACTCTCCCTTCAAATCTAAAATCAAACACTTCAACAAGAACAAAAACTAATGTACAAAAATCTGCAACAAGATCATAACTTTTATATTCATCTTTTCAACATAGTTTTTCCAAACATTAGAAATGCATACAAAACCTTCTAAAATATGAATACAACAAATAAATCAGCATCATGGACTGATGTAAAACACTATAAATGAGTCTCAAATTGATTTATGATAGGAAATTAACAAACTACATCAAAAACAACTCTTTCCCTTCACATACAAACTTAACCCACAACCTATAGTGGCAATCTTCAAACTGCAGTTATTTCTTTCTTATACAACAATATCATGACCTAAAATTGTTGTATTCAAACCATAATACCTAAAAAAAAGCAACCTTTCCACATTCTCCAAGTAAATCCACACCTACAACAACAACCTACACAATCTAGCCATGAATGGCTAGCAAAAACCAAGTCTAAATTTCATGTAATCTTCAAAAATAGGGTCTCAAAATTTCTCCAGAAAAAATCCATGACCAATTTGGAAAAAAACCTACAAAAATCCATCACAAAAACTTTCCATAATATAGAAAATGTTTTCATAAATCCACTCCCACCAAAATTGTTAAAATGAGAGTCAATTCCTAGATTTTAGGCAGTTTCCAATGTAACTCCTGCCAACCTTGGGTAACCACATTTTCATGGATGAATTAATTAAATTTATAAATGTGTCATTCAAACTTATAAATCCCTCCAAATCTCAAACACAAGTCTATTTTTGTAAATTTTTAAAATTGACAATTTCTCAAAGTTACCTCCTAAATTATCTCCATTCCCAGAATTTGCAATAAAATAATTAAAGGGTAATAATTTAATATTTATTTTATTCTAACCTTTCAAATTACCATATTAAATAAATCACCCACCAAACCTTAGGAAAATATAAAAATTAAAATGCATTATTTTGGTTGATGCAAGATTGCTCTCACAACCCAGGATGCTCCTACATGAGACACTCGGGGTAAGTGATGTTTCATGAGTTGAAAACTCATGAAAATTTGAAGACCATATGTTTTCTTTCGATCCACCAATCTTCCTTATTCTTCTAAAATTTCCTCTTTCTCTTCTTCCAACACCTAGTTGGAACATGCAACCTCCTCTGACAACTTTGCGCTCCATTCATCTCTCCTCTCATGGACTTGTATCCACCATGTACCATCCTCCTAACACCATACATTCTCCTCTTTATTTTTGTGGGATTCAACCAACCACCTCCACCAATTTTCACCTACAACATCTACAAATTCTACATCCAAATATGTATTATCCAAATAACAATCAAAATGCACTACATCCTTATACAAATATGCAATTACTACTCCGTGGAAATTAGAAATTTCAATTTTCATACTCTCTTCTTGTTTGAAATCCTCTTCTACACTCACCAAAGAAGGTATAGAATCATTAAAACTAAATTCAAAATGAAAATTTACCTCATTCTTGTTCTCTTCCCCAACATTTTTTTCCTCATTCTTCACTGCAACATCCATCTTCTCATCTCCAATGACAAGTTTTACAAACTCCTCTTCATGTTTTTCCATCAATTCTCCTTCCAATTTTTTTTTATTCTTTTCATCTCTTCTTTCAACAAGAAATCATCTTCATCTTCCTCTCCAACTTTCTCATCAAACTTAGGACCATCCATGTTCACAATTTTTTATTGTAAAACTTCTTCATCCACTTCACATAATGCACTCCATTCACATGCTATTGCTGAAACGTGTACCTCTTTATCTTCTCCATTTGTGTGGGCTTCCCTCGCATATGCTTCCTTACATTCAACCCCTACCAGGGTATGTGCAAGATCATGATGGGCCAAAAGGGGGCAATATGATGGGTATGTGGTTGATGACTATTTTTTTACCCAAATTTGATGAAACAAAAAGGGTTTCTAAAGGAGATTCTCAGCTTTCCACCAATATAAATTATGCTTTACTTTGAATTTAATAAGTAATTATTATTCATTTTCTATTCAAATTATGAGTAAAGTCTCGATTGATAGGCTGATTGAAAAACATCTATAGCTTTCAAACAGTATCACATTTTTTGAATCCAAAACATGTGCCACATTCTATGCTTTGCTCATTATAGGATTAAAAAAAGAAAAATTGAATTTCATGAATTTTTGACCAAGTTAAGGTGGTTAGACATATGAGTTTTTATTTTTAAAAAATTGTAATAAAAAATTAATAATTAATTATTTACTTGGAAAAAAATTACAAAAAAATATTCATCACATCAGGGCATGAGTCCTCTACTTATATCTAAAATCTTATAAAAAAATATTATCATTTTACTATGGTTAGGGTGGTCAGACATACACCTACTTCTTATTTTTTCCCTAAAATTTAAGTACCACTGCATTGAAATTTCAAATTTTCACCAAATAGATTTTTTTTTTTTAAACAAACCTAGTAGTTTAGAAACTACATTCAATTTTCTATAGATTCTATTCTTACATATTTTTAAAATAATATAGACAACTTATTCAAATTTTTACATCAAGTTGTCTACCTCTGAATTATCTGATTTTTTTGCCACTTAAGGGCCTATTTTTTCCATGATGATCCTACACATACCCACCAAAGGGCTGTGAAATTATTTCTTTCTAATCTTATCTTCATTGCCTTCTTTTATAAAAACACTCTTCTTCAAGTGTATCTCTCACCCCATGCTCTCATCTCCTCAACCATCTTTTTCAATACATCTACTTTAGAATTGATAATTTCAAATTCTTCATGGTACTTCCTATTTCCCACTTCTTCCCAATAATTTTCCCAAAAAAAATTCTTATGGGCCTCCTCATGACCCATCCCATCATCTTTGGTATAGATTGCCTCATACTCGACAATTTTTCTACACACACCACAAGTCCTGGTGCAAAATTCCTCACATTGGTGCTTCTATCTACACACTCACGAAATCCTGCTCTGATACTACTGATGAAAGGGATACTCTCCCTTCAAATATAAAATCAAACACTTCAACAAGAACAAAAACTAAT
The DNA here is from genome assembly GCA_007258455.2 of Sequoia sempervirens. NCBI lineage: Eukaryota > Viridiplantae > Streptophyta > Pinopsida > Cupressales > Cupressaceae > Sequoia > Sequoia sempervirens. The sequence goes on along the minus strand of VDFB02387717.1, from coordinate 26,480 downwards.
GTGCAAAAATCTACAACAAGATCATAGCTTTTATATTCAACTTTTCAACATAGTTTTTCTAAACATTAGAAATGCATGCAAAACCCTCTGAAATCTAATTACAATAAATAAATCAATCTCATGGACTGATGTAGAGAAATATGAATGAGTCTCAAATTGATATAATATAGAAAATTCTTTCATAAATCTACTCCCACCAAAATTTTCAAAATGGGATTCAATTCCTAAATTTTAGGCAGTTTCCAATGTAATTCTTGCCAACTCACCTTGTGTGCCCACATTTTCATGGATGAATTAATTAAGTTTATAAATTTAGATCATTCAAACTTATTGTTGGCATATGGCTTCTAGTGTTTTCATTGATGGAAACTGAAGTCATTAATTGGTTCGTAGATCAAAATTTGCTCATACCGGCATGAAAAGTAGATAACAGTGTTCTATCGATAGAAAGCAACAAGAACAGGGTATCCAGTTAGTTAGTCAATTTGTATGCTTCACCGGATCATCAGTTTGAGTTGTGGATCCCTAGAATAGATTTTTGAGCACATATGTTATCTTACTATTAAGTTTTGTGATGTTTCATTAATCGGTGTACGAGTTAAGAGATCCAACAAAATAAAAAAAATTAGTTGCTCTTTGTGGCCGACCTAGTGAATGTCACATGTCGTGGATGTATAAGGAGTAATTTTTTAATTGTTTCTTGTGTTGGAAATTTTTTTTTGGGTCCTAGCTATGGTTTTTCTAACTTGTGTGGGTGCACATTAAATATTGCTCATGATTTGAGCTGACATGTGGAGAATATTTTATATTTTATTTGAAGCTGACATATAACAATTGAATTCTTGCTGGTAGATATATATATGAGTTCAGGAAATTCATTTTGTGTGTGTGAATGGCATAAGTGTGAAGCGAAGACCATATGTGTGGGAAAATATCAGAAGATCAGTTGAGAAATTTTTTCTTGAGTAGAAAAGGATTGTTGTGAATTAAGGTAGAGCAGAGTAGGGCTAAGAGTAGAGTTAGTCAAGAGGTCCAAAATTTGATTCATGTGCTTCACTGGAACTGAAACCAGAAATTTGTAGATGCCATCTTCTCAACTCAACATATTTTTGTAATCACAAACATTTTGTAAGGTAGTGATCCTTCCTTATTTTGGGCAGTGAGCTCTAGGCAGCATGCTTGAATACATGCGCATTCCCTTTTCTTCATATGTTTAATAGAGTATATAAATTATGGATTAATCTCCACCGTGGTTTTTCCCCTAATAGGGTTTCCACATAAAAATCTTGGTGTTATGGTTGTTTGATTGTTTCTTTCATGTTATTGCATCTTTACTTCAGTTTAAATGTTGTGAATGGTTTAATATCTGAATTGAAATTTTGAATATTGCTAAACACTTATTCACTTGCCCCCCTCTCAATGTTCCTTCAATCCAAAAATTGGTATCAAAGCAAGGTTCCTTTATAGAAGTTTAACAACTTGAGGTGGATCTTGAAATACAATGGACTCTGGTGGTCTTCAACAATAGCTTATGGTGGCACTTGATGATCTTGATCAGTCTAAATGATGAGGGCACAACCTGAGACTTAGAAAATAACCCACAAACAAGAGAATAATTTTATTATGCAGAAAATGGAGCTTCTTACATGCACAGGATCTCAAATCCCCAAGTTCTACAACACATGCAAGTTACAGAAAGCTATAGAATAACCTTTTCACGATATGCGAGCTTGTCCCCAAAAAGTTACCCAAAAATTAGAAGCCCGCCCATAAATAGAGCTCCTCTTTAGTTTTGGAGCCAAAACAACATTCAAATTTGAGTTTAGGCAGTTTGGCACCAAAAAATTACAATTTGAAGTTCAAATTTCAAAAGAACATTTGCAATTGTATCTTCTAGAAAGTGCGCCAACTTCCTGGGGCCATAACTTTTGATCCGAGGCTCTGATTCGTAAACCGTTTGAATCGTTGGAAAGGTCTCGAAGTCAAGAACGCGCTTGAAATCTTCTATGCCAATTTTGTAAAGTTTTAGGGCCGATTTTGGAACTCTAAGTGCCTCGAATCTAACTCGAAATATTTTCAGGTGCAAATCTGGGAAACTAAAACTGCAATATCTTTCAACCCAGGAATAGAAAATAAAAACCATAAATTGGGAATTTCATTATGATGAAAAGGGTATCCAAAAATGTAAAAACATCTAAAATTTGATAAACTTGAAATTTAACTATTTTTGGGTGATGCAAGATTGCCCTTACACCATTGGATGCTCCTGCATCAGACACCCAGGATAATTTGAGAAGTGACCCGTCCGTCTGGAATAGTGGAGAAAACTCAAATGATGGAGCCTCTACCTTAGGCAACCAGGATGAATCTTCCAACAAGCGCTGTTTCCATTTCACGGATATTATTCATCTTGCTGTGCGGTACTCCAGCAACTTCCTACGACGTCAGTTTCTTCAATCTCCTCCTTTTGTGAAGTAGGTGTTGGAATCCCACACTGTTCCATCATTGGTACTTCCTCTACACCACCTTCATGACACTCTATCAAATCTGAAATGTTAAACATAGGGGAAATGTTGAATCCATCCAGCAACTCTACCTCATATGCATTCCCTGAATCATGCCGCTTCAAAATTTTACAGGGACCGAACTTCTTCATCTTCAATTTGTTATATTTTCCCACTGGAAACCTTTATTTCCTCAAGTGGACCATCACTTCATCACCAATTTGAAACTCTTTATACCTCCTCTTCTAATCTGCCTTAGCCTTATATTGCATATTCATCTTGTTAATATGTTCTCTTACCTTCTCATGTATATCCTTGATGTGTTCTGCAAAATATTTGGCTTCGACACTTATTTTCTTCTCTTGGTCCATCTTCCTCAATTCTGGAGTTGTTCTAGGGCTACCTCCATACACAATCTAGAATGGTGATCTACTAGTGCTTCTATTGACAAAATTGTTGTAAGATAATTCTGCCTGGGGTAAGATCAAGTCCCATCCCTTGGGTTTATCTCCTACCAAACATCTCAGTAGGTTACCCAGACTCCTATTAACAACCTCTATCTGCCCATCTGTTTGTGGATGGTGTGCAGAACTAAACTTCAACTCTATCTTCAGCTTTTTCCACAAGGTTCTCCAAAAGTACCCCGCAAATTTGGTGTCATGATTTGAAACAATACTCTTTAGTAGACCATGTAGCCTCACCACCTCTTTGAAAAACAAGTCAGCAATGTGGACTACATCATGGGTCTTCTGACATGGAATGAAATGTGTCATCTTCGAAAACCTATCAACCACCACAAAGACTGAATCATTTCCTTGTTGTGTCCTTGGCAAACCAAGAACAAAGTCCATACTTATATCCTCCCATGGCCTCTCTAGTATAGGTAAGGGCTAATATAAGCTTGTATTCTGACTCACTCCTTTAGCCATCTGACATACCCTACAGCTTTGTACAAACTTCTTCACATCCTGTGACAACTGAGGCCAATAATAATGTTCACCAATAATGGCAATGGTCTTATCCTGACCAAAATGTCCTGCCATTCCTCCACTATGCTTCTCCTTTATCAGGTTCTCCCTCATGGAACTCCTCGGGATACACAATTGACTTCCCTTAAATAACATGCCATCTGGATTATGAAATCTAGCCACCTTATCCACATCCATTTATAGCGGGTTCATGCAAGCTTTCAAGCCTCTGTGATAGGGATCTTTTAATTATGGTGTCTTAATTTTGTTGAACCAACCACTTCAATCTGCATCTTTGACCAATGTGGCTGCCTCATGCTTAAGGCATCTGCAACCCTATTTGACTTCCCACTCCTATGTTTCAAAACAAAGGTATAACTCTGTAAAAATTCTACCCATTTCATATGCCTTTGATTTAATTTCCCTAACTATTTAGGTACTGCAAGGCCTGATGATCAGTATATAGAACAAATTCCTTCGGCAACAAATAATGTCTCCATTTCTTTAAAGCTTGAACTATTGCATAAAATTCCTAATCATATACATAATACTTTCTCTTGGCATCATTTAACTTTTCACTAAAATAGGCAATGGGCTTACTTTCTTGGCTCAACACTACTCCGATGGCACAACCACTAGCATCACAATCCACGGAAACACCTTGTTGAAATCACGGGAGGGCTAGAGCGAGGTTGCTCTGTCACCTTTTGCTTCAACAGTTCAAAACTTTTTGACGCTCCAGTGCTCCACTTGAATTCTCTTCTATCCCCTCTCATTGTTTCAGTCAGGGGTCCACAAATACTACTAAAGTTTCTAATGAACTTTCTATAAAACTAGCCAAACCATGGAAAGATCTCACCTTGGTAGCAGTTCTTGGGGTAGGCCATTCCAGAATAGCCTTCACCTTCTCTGGGTCCATCTTGAGACCTTGTTGAGACAAAAAACTCCAAGTTCACTAACTCCCTCTTC
>VDFB02387717.1:0-21939 GCA_007258455.2 Sequoia sempervirens | reverse complement strand
TCTCCCTTTTCTAATTTTAAAAAAATGGATCAAAATTTGAAGAACTACAACTACTACACAAGTCAGAAAATTATTTATACTTATCTTTCATTTTCAGAAGAAATTTCTTCCAAGCATCAACCGCAATTCCAATGATTAAGATTAAGTTGTTTTATAATGTCTGGTTGATGATTTGGATGAGGGATTCAAGAATTGTAATCGCTTCTTCTAACTTTTCTCCTTTCCTTAGAACCTCAATTAGTTGCTCCAATCATCTAACTGTACCTTCCTGGTCCTGAAACATGTTATAATCTCGACCAATTTTGTTCAACTCACTTTCAATTTGCTCCAGCTTGTCCTTGTATTTTCTAACTACATGAGGCCAATGAAGATAATAATAGTAGATTTTATTTGTTGAGTTTATACATTGCCTCAACACATTAATTTTCCTTTTTAATTTGGTAAGGGATAGCCTAAATTTCTCCTTTAAATGTAAAATTATTTCATCTTTCCTATCCTGAGACTTAGAGGCCATAGTTTACTAATACATTCAATCAACTCTTCAAGAAGTACATTATGCAGACTTTCCAATCCAATTTTGTTATGCACAAAGTAACTTCCTAGAGTGCTCTCAATTAGGTCATGCTCATATGAGGGTTTGTCTAACTAAATGTCAGCAATCTTCTACATCCCATCTTCTTCTTGAACAAGCTATAATATCTTTGTTTTGAATAAAGCACCTTCTTCTTCACGTCCTTTTTCCATTTCTATATCTAGTTCAACTAATTTTGGGTCATCCCTTGGAGAGTACTCATCAAAATATTCATCTGGTATATCCACAATTATCTATTCTTTACCTTTTCCTTTAGATTTAGGAGACTTGTGAGCTAGAGTGTCATCAAAAAATTGTAGAGATCTTTTCTTCTTCATTCTATTTTACTAGAAGATGATCCAACTTCAATTTCTTTTACCAGAATGGAAATACTAACTACTCCAAACTTTCCTAGCAATTTTCTAAAGAAATTTTCATAAACTTGCTCACAATTTTCCAGAGTATTAGAATGTTCAAAAATTTTCTTACAAACTGGATCATTTTCCTTCCATACCACATTATCATTCTAAGGCAAGCAATTCAAAAAATACATCATGATACATATGATCAAAGTACCAAACCTGAAGGGGTAATCTGCATCCATTGTCAGTTGCACATTTTCCATCAATTGATCTTTTAGAAAATTGCACAGGTCAAAGTCTTGATCCTCCATTATCAATTTATGAGATATGTAAACTAAGCTTGCCAAGGTTGTGCCTTCCCTATTTTTGAAGAAGATTTTATATGAAATTTCATGTGCAATGTACCTTGTTATCAAATCTTTGGTTGTCAAAATTACCAGTGCCCTTTGATCTCCTATTACTCCAGTTAGGGTTTTGACTTCCTTGTTTTGAATCACCTTCTTTTACAGAATATCCCTAACATTGCATAATCCAGTTAAATTTCTAATAAAATCCTTCAAAATGAGATAGGTTTTATCCAAAGTAAGAGTGTCCTCATTCAATATATTCAAGATAAATCTAACGACTTCTACATTGAAAAAATAAACAAATTCACTCCAAATATCCAAACTTCTTTGTTTTGCACCTTCAAGCCACTTCAATTCATCGACCGACAAAATAATTTCTAACATCCTTGATCTTTTTACTGCTATATTCATCCAGATTCACAATTCCTTTGATTTGCTTCATTTTTATTTTCATACCAAACAGGTTTTTCTTTTGAGCACAAAATTAGGAATTCAACAAGTGATCAAAAATACCTAATGAATTCGCCACCAAATTTACTTAACTCCTTCGAAATTCTATTGCAAAGGCTCTCCTTTTTTTCTTTCTTTAGCACAAGGTGACAAATGAGGGTTCCAAATACCCTTTTATAGCTTCGCACACCTAACCTTTTTATTGCATTAAATATTTTTCTCTAGGAGTTCTAATAACTCTATTTTCTCAAACAACAAGAGAAGAATTCATTTGTGGACCTTCTAGATCTCATTTTTTTGCATAAGTGATCATAGACATATTTGTAGACTGATAGCACAACTACTAAGAATTATCTACATTTTGGTGCCAACTATTGATAGGGGGACAAAGAATTTTTCTTGAAAAACTCCTCTAGGAAAATGGCTTGAGATTAATTTCTAGAGGAATTACTGGAGGCTGCTTCTAGTGTGGGCTTATTTCCTTCATTATATTCACTCTTCTTCACCCATGTTTTCTTCATCTAATTTCTTATTTCTTCCACTATCACTTTCCCTTTTCCTTTATCATCTTTCTATGAAATTCTTCCTTTGTATATCGGACCTCTTCTATCCATGTCTTTATTTCTGCAGAATCTAGCAATGTGACCAAATCTATTACAATTGTAACACACCATATTTATTTGTCTAGACCATTCATTCCATTGATTTCCCTTTGATTTGCATTGATTTGCAATATGCCCAAATTTTCCACAAGTATAGAATTTAACATGTTTTACACTGATAGACATACTTTTGCATTCAATTGACTTATGACCAAACTTATTGCAACTAAAGCACTGACTGGGAAATGATGGATTGTTTGAATTTATTTTACTTCTACACTAAGAAGCCATATGACAAAATTTATTACAAGTAAAGTAGTAACCATTAAATTTTTGAGCATTGGGTTGTCTTACCAGATATCTTCTACCTTTTTTCATCTGATTTCTTTGTCTGGAATCTTTGTGTTCAGATCCATAGCTTTCTCCTTTCTCATAGCCAAGACCTTGCTTATCATTTGCATCCTTCTATCCTCTAGTCAGCTCATCAAGCTTAGCAGAAATGGTCCTGATCTTCTCCTTGTACTCATGTGCTATAGTGACTTCATCTCTGAGAATAACTATATGTCTTTCAAGCTCTTGTTCATTGTTTTTTGATTTTTGTAATTCAATCTCTAGTTGAATGAATCCATTTTTAACTCTGTTGCATTCTTCATATTTTTCTCTTAAATACTAGGGAAAATTTTCCTCATTCTTCTTTCTTTCTCTAATTTCCTTAGTTAGTTTCATCACCACAGATTCCATCTCAAGCTTTAGAGTATCATTGTTCCTAGCAAGTTTTTCACATTCTTCAGTTATCTCTTTTAGGGTCTGATTTAGGTGAACATCTTCAAAGGTTTTCTTTTCTTTTTGCTTTAGTTGATCACAAAGTTTCTTCCTCTTTTCTCTTCACTCATTGATTTTATCCTTTAATGATTGAATGAATTTTTTAGTATGCACAATATTTTCTTTTAATTCCATGACTTCTACTTTAGACTGATCAAGATCATCAAGTGCCACCATAAGCTATTGTTGAAGACCACCAAAGTCCATTGTATTACAAGATCCACCTCAAGTTGTTAAACTTCTATAAAGGAACCTTTCTCTGATACCAATTGTTGGATTGAAGGAACATTGAGAGGGGGGCAGGTGAATCAGTGTTTAGCAATATTCAAAATTTCAGTTCAGATATTAAACCATTCACAACATTTAAACTGAAGTAAAGATGCAATAACATAAAAGAAACAATCAAAGCACCATAACACCAAGATTTTTATGTGGAAACCCTATTAGGGGAAAAACTACGGTGGAGATTAATCCATAATTTATATACTCTATTAAACATATGAAGAAAAGGGAATGCGCATGCATTCAGGCATGCTGCCTAGAGCTCACTGCCCAAAATAAGGAAGGATCACTACCTTACAAAATGTTTGTGATTAAAAAAATATGTTGAGCTGAGAAGATGGCATCTACAAATTTCTAGTTTCAGTTCCAGTGAAACACATGAATCAAATTTTGGACCTCTTGACTGACTCTGCTCTTAGCTCTACTCTACTCTACCTTAATTCACAACAATCCTCTTCTACTCAAGAAAAATTTTCTCAACTGATCTTCTGATTTTTTCCCACACATATGCTCTTCTCTTCACACTTATGCCATTCACACACACAAAATGAATTTCCTGAACTCATATATATATCTGCCAGCAAGAATTCAATTGTTATATGCTAGCTTCAAATAAAATACAAAATATTCTCCACATGTCAGCTCAAATCATGAGAAATATTTAATGTGCACCCACACAAGTCAGAAAAACCATAGCTAGGACCCAAAAAAAAATTTCCAACACAAGAAACAATTAAAAAATTACTCCTTATACATCCACAACATGTGACATTCACTAGGTCGGCCACAAAGAGCAACTAAAAAATATATTTTGTCGGATCTCTTAACTCGTACACCAATTAATGAAACATCACAAAACTTAATAGTAAGATAACATATGTGCTCAACAATCTATTCTAGGGATCCACAACTCAAACTGATGACTCGGTGAAGCATACAAATTGACTAACTAACTGGATACCCTGTTCTTGTTGCTTTCTGTCGATAGAACACTGTTATCTACTTTTCCTGCCGGTATGAGCAAATTTTGATCTACGGACCAATTAATGACTTCAATTTCCATCAATGAAAACACTAGAATCCATATGCAAACAATAATTTTGAATGATCTAAATTTATAAATTTAATTAATTCATCCATGAAAATGTGGGCACACAAGGTGAGTTCGCAGGAATTACATTGGAAACTGCCTAAAATTTAGGAATTGAATCCCATTTTGGAAATTTTGGTGGGAGTGGATTTATGAAAGAATTTTTGATATTATATCAATTTGAGATTCATTCATATTTCTCTACATCAATCCATGAGACTGATTTATTTATTGTAATCAGATTTCAGAGGGTTTTGCATGCATTTCTAATGTTTAGAAAAACTATGTTGAAAAGTTGAATATAAAAGCTATGATCTTGTTGTAGATTTTTGCACATTAGTTTTTGTTCTTGTTGAAGTGTTTGAATTCATATTTGAAGGGAGAGTATCCCTTTCATTAGTAGTATCAGAGCAGGATTTTGTGAGTGTGTAGATAGAAGCACCAATGTGAGGAATTTTGCACCAGGACTTATGGTGTGTGTGTGATTTGTGTGTAGAAAAATTGTCGAGTATGAGGCAATCTATACCAAAGATGATGGGATGGGTCATGAGGAGGCCCATAAGAATTTTTTTTTGGGAAAATTATTGGGAAGAAGTGGGAAATAGGAAGTACCATGAAGAATTTGAAATTATCAATTCTAAAGTAGATGTATTGAAAAAGATGGTTGAGGAGATGAGAGCATGGGATGAGAGATACGAGAAGAAGAATTTTTTTATAAAAGAAGACAGTGAAGAGAAGATTAGAAAGAAATGTAATCTGCAGCCCGGGTATGCAGGATCAATGGAAAAATTAGGCCCTAAGGAAAAAAATAAGATAACTTTCAAAGAGCACCTTGATGTAAAAAATTTGAATAAATTGGTCTTATATTATTTCACAAAAATATGTAAGAATAGAATCTGTAGAAAATTGAATATAGCTCTAAACTACTAGGTTTGTTTAAAAATAAAAAATCTATTTAAGAAAAACCTGAAATTTCAATGCAGTTGAAACTTAAATTTTCGTGAGAAAAATAAGAAGCGTAGGTGTCCTGGTCAATCACCCTAACCATAGTAAAATGATAATATTTTTTTATAAGATTTTAGGATATAAGTAGAGGACTCATGCCCCGATGTGATGTATATTTTTTTGTAATTTTTTTTCTGAGTAAATAATTAATTATGAATTTTTTATTACAATTTTTTTTTTAAAATATAAAAGCTCGTATGTCTAACCACCTAAACTTCGTAAAAATTTCATGAAATTCAAATTTTCTTTTTTAATCCTATAGTGCCTTGAAAGGCATAGAATGTGACACATGTTTTGGGACCAAAATGTGATACAGTTTGAAAGCTATAGATGTTTTTCAATCAGCCTATCAATTAGGACTTTACTCATAATTTGAATAGAAAATGAATAATAATTACTTATTAAATTCAAAGTAAAGCATAATTTATATTTGTGGAAAGCCGAGAATCTCCTTTAGAAACCCTTTTTGTTTCATCAAATTTGGGTAAGAAAATAGTCATCAACCACATACCCATCATATTGCCCCCTTTTGGCCCATCATGATCTTGCACATACCCTGGTAGGGGTTGAATGTAAGGAAGCATATGCGAGGGAAGCCCACACAAATGGGGAAGATAAAGAGGTACACGTTTCAGCAATAGCATGTGAATGGAGTGCATTATGTGAAGTGGATGAAGAAGTTTTACAATAAAAAATTGTGAACATGGATGGTCCTAAGTTTGATGAGAAAGTTGGAGAGGAAGATGAAGATGATTTCTTGTTGAAAGAATAGATGAAAAGAATAAATAAAAATTGGAAGGAGAATTGATGGAAAAACATGAAGAGGAGTTTGTAAAACTTGTCATTGGAGATGAGAAGATGTTGGGGAAGAGAACAAGAATGAGGCAAATTTTCATTTTGAATTTAGTTTTAATGTTTCTATACCTTCTTTGGTGAGTGTAGAAGAGGATTTCAAGCAAGAAGAGAGTATGCAAATTGAAATTTCTAGTTTCCACGGAGTAGTAATTGCATATTTGTATAAGGATGTAGTGAATTTTGATTGTTATTTGGATAATACATATTTGGATGTAGAATTTGTAGATGTTGTAGGTGAAAATTGGTGGAGGTGGTTGGTTTATGGTTGGTTGAATCCCACAAAAATAAAGAGGAGAATGTATGGTGTTAGGAGGATGGTACATGGTGGATACAAGTCCATGAGAGGAGAGATGAATGGAGTGAAAAGTTGTCAGAGAAGGTTGCATGTTCCAACTAGGTGTTTGAAGAAGAGAAAGAAGAAATTTCAAAAGAATAAGGAAGAATGGTGGATTGAAAGAAAAAATATGGTCTTCAAATTTTCATGATTTTTCAACTCATGAAACATCACTTACCCCGAGTGTCTCATGTAGGAGCATCCTGGGTTGTGAGAGAAATCTTGCATCAACCAAAATAATGCATTTTAATTTTTATATTTTCCTAAGGTTTGGTGGGTGATTTATTTAATATGGTAATTTGAAAGGTTAGAATAAAATAAATATTAAATTATTACCCTTTAATTATTTTATTGCAAATTCTGGGAATGGAGATAATTTAGGAGGTAACTTTGAGAAATTGTCAATTTTAAAAATTTGCAAAAATAGACTTGGGTTTGAGATTTGGAGGGATTTATAAGTTTGAATGACACATTTATAAATTTAATTAATTCATCCATGAAAATGTGGTTACCCAAGGTTGGTAGGAGTTATATTGGAAACTGCCTAAAATCTAGGAATTGACTCTCATTTTAGCAATTTTGGTGGGAGTGGATTTATGAAAACATTTTCTATATTATGGAAATTTTTTGTGATGGATTTTTGTAGGTTTTTTCCCAAATTGGTCATGGATTTTTTTTGGAGAAATTTTGGGAGCCTATTTTTGAAGATTACATGAAATTTAGACTTGGTTTTTGCTAGCCATTCATGGCTAGATTATGTAGGTTGTTGTTGTAGGTGTGGATTTACTTGGAGAATGTGGAAAGGTTACTTTTTTTTAGGTATGATGGTTTGAATACAACAATTTTAGGTCATGATATTGTTGTGTAAGAAAGAAATAACTGTAGTTTGAAGATTTCCACTACAGGTTGTGGGTTAAGTTTGTATGTGAAGGGAAAGAGTTGTTTTTGATGTAGTTTGTTAATTTCCTATCATAAATAAATTTGAGACTCATTTATAGTGTTTTACATCAGTCCATGTTGCTGATTTATTTGTTGTAATCAGATTTTAGAAGGTTTTGTATGCATTTCTAATGTTTGGAAAAACTATGTTGAAAAGTTGAATATAAAAGCTACGATCTTGTTATAGATTTTTGCACATTAGTTTTTGTTCTTGTTGAAGTTTTTTGATTTTAGATTTGAAGGGAGAGTATCCCTTTCATAAAAAAAAATCCACATATGTTGGACATTATTTTCCTTGTGAACCCTACTTAACCAATAGAACGTTTGAGCATTCTTGAACTCTCCCATACAATTATCTAACCATAATGTTTTATCATTTGGGTTCCTCTTTCTCTTAAATTTTTATAAAACATATTAAAATAGTATTGAACAAACTCTAACAAGTGTAATTGGCTTTCACTCAAATATAAATGACACTCCCTCAAAAAAATTCTATCATCCTTTGTGCTATCATGTGCATGTTTGTAAACAATATGAACAAACATAACCACTTGCACTGAATTGTAATATGGTGATTGGATTTCGTCTTGCAAAGCTAGAGTATAGTTTTCTATAAAATCAACCACTAATAGTATAGTTCCAACTAGAAATGTGTTTCTACATGTGTGAAATTGTCCATCAAGCCATCAAGCATGTTGAGAGTGTTTGACATATATTTTGATACAATCATACTCTTAAATTCTAATATGAATTCATGTACACTAACATTTTCTATAATTAAATCACAATGCTTTCCAAATTTTCCATCTTTTAATGAATAGTCAACATTCTTAAATATTTTAACATCGACTAATTGTTTCCCAAAATCATTTTCAAAATTTTCATGCATGCAAACTCTTAAGAATGAAAGATTGCCACGACTAGTGCATTGTCTAGAAATACATGAACTTAAATAAAATAATTTCCCATTAGATCTTTCACAAAAAATTTGATATAAACTCCCTTATTGTTTTAGGTGGCATATTAATGCCACATTCCTACATAATCATGTTAGTATGCAAATTACAATGTATATATCAAAAAATATCATAATAATGATGAAAATGAACATGCATTTTACAACAACAAGATATTTGTTGCTTATTAATTTTAACATACCAAGGTTTACATTTTTTAAAGAATTTTCACTTATTTTAATATTATCAAGCAACACAGAATCACCACAAAATTTTCTATAAAATTCAGTTTGCATTGTATCTTAGCGTAGCGCGTTTCGAAACAGCATCCACCTTCGGTCCTTACCTACCATCCCAGCCAGACTTCAACCCGTTCATCAATCTCCGACCCGTCCGTCCTTCCAACGATTCAGGTCTACCCGTATCCTCCTTCCGCATCATCGTTTGTTCACCGTTCTGTTTCATCCCATCCGTCCAGTTCTCCACCTATCCGCCGTCCTCCCGTCTCCGTTCCATCCATCGTCATGTCCGTCCATCCATAATAGCGCCCGTTCCGTCCCGTTCCGCCAACATTATCCAAAACATCACTTTCACTTTTAACCATTTTCAACATCACTTCCTAGATTTTCATTTCCATTTTCAACTTCAAAATGATTTTCATTTTCATCAAAAAAATGTTTCTCATTTTCATTTTCAACAAAAGGATTTTTATTTTCATTTTCAATAACAAAACGATTTTTATTTTCACTTTCAACAACAAAACAATTTTTATCTTCATTTTCAACAACAAAATGATTTTCATTTTCAACAATTTGTCTAAAATATTCTCTACGAATATTATCAATGTCAACATCGTTAAATCCAATGTCTTGTAAAACTCCTACAAACAAAGTTTCTATTTCACAATTTGAAGATGTAAATAGATTTGTGCCTATTGAAACATTCTCCATAGCATTGAATGGGGGATTTGAACACATACCAAGAATAGTTTGTATAATCGTATTATTTTTTATATTATATATAAAGGAAACAACAACTAGAATTTACATCATTAGAGTATCAATGCATCAAGATTGAATGGGCATACTAACCCCAGTTACAACTTTTTATGCTATATTAGGGTCTTACATAGATATAATATGTATACAAAAAAGCACCGTGTTCACATCTCCTAGCTATCATACAAAACATATATTATAAACCACTATTTTTCTCTAGGTACATATCCACTTGTGACAAAAACTTGTTATTTTGGATCTGTATACGTCTAAAAATGTTCATGATTAATCAAGCTTGTTAATTAATTAAATATAAATTATTTAATTAATCTTCTAAAGTCATCTACATATAAATAAATTTAATTATTTATTTATATTGTCACCTACACTTTCTACCCTTAATCAAATAATTTCATTAATACATACCATCTTCCATATTCCTCTTAATTAAATTAAATAAATTTTATAATTTATTTTATATTAACATTATTCTGTAAACCTTAAGCCCATTTGAAATTCAAACAATGGAATGTTCTCTCCAAAATCTCTTCATTTTAGTTAACAAAATATAAATAGTCAATTTCCACCCTACCTAAACATTTAATTCATTCCTTCTAAATTATCTTTCACACATAATTAAATATTACTTATTTAATTATGTAAACTTCTAATTTCATCCTCACATCTAATTAAATACTTATTTAATTATGAAATTCATTCTCAACTCATTCTTCAAATGGCAACCTTCCTTCAATTCTGAATGAGAAAAATTGAAGAAAAGGAAACCTTCTATTTCTTTCTAAACTTTCAAAAATCTCTCACCGTTCATCCCAACAAGCTTGATCTGAACCGTTAATCATGGTAGCCAATCAAATTCTTTCAAGAACTCTTTAAATACATGTGCAAATTCAAGCATCGGTTACAAACACACACGCAAACAAAGATACGCAATTACGCTTACTCTTTTGCATCTCTAGCATTGCAACAATAATCATATCTTAGCAGTAATATGATCATAGCATAGCCTAATCTTGCATTTTAGCATAGTATGCATTTTGTTTAAATCTCATTCTCTAGTAGTCCATTTCATTGAGCTTGGCACACATAATTTGAGAGCAACTTGAAACAACGAAATGCTGGAGATAAAGAGCAATAAGACGACTTTGAAGAAGCTGCCATAAAGAGTTTGTTTATTTTTCTTTTGGTTTATTTGAAATAATGTTTTATTGAATGTGTTTTTGAATCCTTTATTACAGGAATATTTTCATACACACATAAAATGGCGCCCACCGTGGGGCCACTGCCCTGATTTTGACCTTTTTTTGTAGAGCACTTTGATAGGTTTTTGCATTCTGGAGTTTGGATTTCGGGAAAATTTTGTGTTTTAGCGCATCCGACACTTTCTGCAGTGCATCTGGGGAGTTTGATTTTTCTATTTTGCAAGTTTTTTTTAGCGCATTTGGTGACTGTTCCGATGCTTCTGAGAGTTAATTTAGCACAACCGAGAAACATAATAGTGCATATAGTCTCATTTCATTTAGAGTTAAATCTGTACTTAATCAAAGTAGAGCATTTAGGAACTATTTTAGTGCATATAAGGGTTGAGTTAGCATATTTGAGGTAGATTTTAGCGCATTAGTGCTACATTATTTAGAATTAAATCTGCATTTAATTAGAGTAGCGCATTTGAGGAATATAGTGCATTTAGGATTTTTTGTGACACATATATTATCTGTTTCGGTGCATATATTATCTGTTTCAGCGCATATATTGTCTATCTCTATGCATTTGGGTTGTAACACAAAAACAAGATTATGAGTCTGATGCATTCCGCAGACATAATCTTTTCTGGTTTAAAATGAATCAATCTAGGATAGTCACCACACTTTGATCATACAGTTAAAATGAACCCCATGCATGTTGTGAAGCAATATCTTCACTTAGCATAAATCATTGTGATTTTGTGCATTAAAATGAATCTATTTACTCTGCTTAATTGTGCTTGAAAAGTGGTAGGTGACTATGCTCTGACCTTGTGCAAACTAGGTGATCAAAAAGCCAGACCCACTTCATCCTTGTGTAACCCCTATACAATAATCGAAGTATCCTCTCTCCTTGCACAGTAATGCAATCCTGGGTGCAAGAGAAATGATTATTGCCTATAGAAATTGGGTCTCCCTAGGGATTTCATCACCCCAACGTGACTCAAACCGGCAATGGAGCAAAAGCCAAGCTACCTCCGACCGGTATACAAATGTGAATCTTAAGGTAAAACCTAAGATTACGAGTGCGGATGTGTCATACGGACAGAGTAGTACTCCCATAAACCCTGTTGAACTTAACCTCTTTAGGTTGGAGTGCCACCTAATTGGGTGCATTTACCCTGCCCCATGTATGCCACTGAATTGTGGTCTCAATTAAAAACCTTGCAGTAGTAGCCAAAATCACAGCTTTGAAGAAGCAACATCTACAAAGATATCCACATCTTCGCCAAAGATGTAGTAGAGGTGATCAATCTTCCATGGGAGTTTCATCGGGGTTGGAAGCTTGGTTTGCCTAAGAAGAGAGTGCACTGTAAGGGGGGGCCTGTGCAGCCAAGCTTCTGAATTCATATGCTACAGATATGCGGTTGGGGAAACCTATGACAAATCAGCTTGATATTGTCCTCGATTTACCAAGTGGATTTGTTTACCATTCGAAGTGTTTCGGTTACATTCCATTTAATTCCAGAGTGTTTTGTTGTGCTTTCGTTCACATTAATTCCTAAATAAAGATCATCTTGAATGAACAAGTGAAAATAACAACTAAAATCATTCAAAACAACTGAAATCATTCAAAATAGTTTGTATCTTTTTGTCCAGTGAACATACTAATATTTATCCCAAGCTTAGAAAGTGGAAATCAACAAAATTCATCAAGAAATCAATCTCCACTAGGATCAGGAAACCCAAGAAACAATTAGGGTACAAGAAAACATTGCAAAGAAGAAAATTATTGTACAAAAATTGACACGTCCATCTCCATTACTACGGATTTCTTCATAGATATCAAGACTTTGTTAGAGGATTCACTGATGAGTATGTTGTAGATCCTTTGGATTCATGAGCTTATTATCAGAGATTATCCCTATCTCAATGAAATAATTTTAATCAACCTCTTGAGTTTGATAATATACCACAACCTTCTATTGAATATCCATCACATCCCAAGCTTCAGTCCTTCAAAGATTTTAAACCTTCTTCGATATAAGCAAAGATCAAATTCAAAAGCAATTTCTAAACAAAATTTTGATTGTTGATCACTTCAATAGGATTCTGACATCCTTCATCATCGGAAGCCACACTCAAAAATTAGGAACATCTTTGATCATATCATAAGATTCACATCTTATCAGATCAAGATATCATTATTGTCGCACTTATCAAAATTGTGATCTACGTTTAGAAGAATTATTCAAAATCATATTCCTATATCCACAAGATCTCGATACAATAAATTGAAGGAAAAAATCCAACAAGAAGGTCATACCCAAAACACTCAAGAAGAAGGTGAAAGCAGTCATCCTCTTTACAATATAAATCGTAATCCACTTTTCAACAATGACATGGATAATAGAGAAGAAAATCCATTCCACAACTACAGAGACATGAGCAAAAACCATATAGATAGTGATGATGAATGAGATGAGGAACGTCTTAGAGAGGCTGAGGAAGTTCCTAAATTTCACAAAGCCATAGAAAAAATCTTGTAGCATGATAAAGAAAAGTATTTCCTCTATTTAGCTGACCAAGGAGCTAAATTGCCTCATAACTTTGATACTGAGAATTTGAAAAACAAACTTGAAGAAACACCCCTATCTGATCTTAGTGATTTGACTCAACAAATTAAGGCACTTCAAGGACAAGTTAAAGAGTTACAAGGGGGAACCACAACAAAGAAATATACTCTTGAGGACATTTTTCCTTATACTTTTGATCAAAGTCTCAACATGATTCCATTTCCCAAACATTGTGAAATTCCAAAATTTAACCATTATAATGGGAAATCGGATCCAATCGATCATGTTAGAGACTTCTAAAACATGACTTTAGAGTTCACTCATGAGGACACTTACTTGATGCGTTTGTTTCCTAGGAGTCTTGGGGGTCACTCTATGGAATGGTTATCAAAAATCACACCCCCTGTCAAGACATTTGAAGAATTAATCAATCTGTTTATATCATAGTACACCTACAACATCCAACACCAAATCACTATGATAGATCTCTGCAAAGTTGCGCAAAATCCAGGTGAATATTTTATTAATTTTCTTCAAAGATGGAGAATAATTTTTGCTAGATGTCCTCGTCCTGTTCCTGAAAAGGAAAAGATGGTCACCTTCATTAATAGCTTGAATTTAGAAATGAGCTATCATTTGAATTTACATTGTCCTTCCTCTTTTGAAAAATTAATTGAAGATGCTATAACCATTGAAAGTGCTTTGGTCAAAAGAGGAATAATAAAACTTGACAAGGACAATCCTAGCCCATCCAATCATCACAACAATCAGGACAAGTCTAAATTTTGGACTCACAACAAGAATGTGGTGAATGATGGTGTTGTTGATGTGAATCATGTCTCGACTAAGCCATTTGTTCTTACCACCCCAAGTACTCCTCGCAACAACAACTATAACAATGTCAACCCAGTCACCAATCAAGGAAACAATCCTCCTCCGAAGAACAATGTGAATCAAAATTCTACTCCCAATCAAGGGACTACCAAAAATAAAGGTTACTAGGGAACCATTAATAATATCAACTCCTTAGGGAATACCTCGAATACAAATCCGCAATGATTTTCATTCTTCTCTAATAGAAGTTACACTCCACTGGGTCAATCTTTGGAATCTACATTTAAAGAATTGATGGCTAAAAATGTCATTACCTTGCCACCTCAATGAAACTATGAACCCAGTGTGAAGCCTCCATAATGGAACGAGGCATACTATTGTGACTATCATCGGTGCAAAGGTCATCACACAAATAACTATCAAGCCTTGAAGAATACCATTCAAGACCTAATAAAAAATGGCACCATCACAATAGGACATCAATAATCGAATGAAGACCACCAAGCCTTTCGCAATTCGTTTCCCAATTATCAAAAAGGTGAGTCTTCTGGAAAAAGTGTGAATCATATTGAGGATCCGATAATTAATCATATCTACACTAACAATGAATGGATCAATGTTATTAAAGTCAACGAGAAGATGGAATATAGAGAAGTCAATGCAACAACAAGGGCGCAAGCCAAAGTTTTCTTAAAGGGTGCCTCTTCAAAATACATTGGACCTCCACCTCAACCTCAATATGACTTAGTCAACCAACTCCAAAAAACTCCTGCTCAGATTTCTATGATAAGGGTCCTATCAAAAAAAGAAAAGGAGTAGTTGAGCCTATTCACCTTCGAGGACTTGCTGCAAAAGAGAAAACATGATTAGGCTATGATACTAACTCAAAAGAAAGAACATCCAAACAATTGCATGACACTGTCTTTACATTGCAAGAAGGTTCAAATCTGAGAGAAGCATGTTTGGCAACAATTCTGAATTTCATGGATAATTACTCCAACACAGACTCTGTTGAATATGAATGGGACACCATTTACAATGATGAGTTCTGGAGGGACAAAGAGGTTGATGTAATACACCAGTATACCCCAACTCTAATTAAAGGTGAAGGTTTAGGGACCCAAACACAAGAATCCAAACTACAAAGTCACTATGATTCTAGTGATACTGAGTCAGATTTAAATGAACAAGATTATCATGGGGACAGTACCATCATTGATCCACCTCATACCTCGGATCCTACGGTCAACTCTGTTATGAACCTAACCATGGCCAGTTTCACACAACCTGACGACTCGCTATCTTTAATCCATCCTAATCTCATTGATTGGGATTCATCTGAACCTAACAATATACCTATGTTTCCAAGTGATGAATCTATCATAAAATTCATTTCCATAGATGACACAAATGAATGTTCCACCAACGATTCTCAGCATAGAGTCTTTGATCAGGAGAGTATCAATTCTCGTAGCTGCAAAAATAAAAATCAAAAAGAAATATCTAATGGTGAAAACCAGAATCTGGCAGTATTAGATCAAACAAAAGATAAAATAAAGAGTGTATCAGATGGTGAAAACCTTTTTAAGGCACTAGATAATGGGAATCTTGACACTCTCCTAGAGCATTACCATGAGTGATCTCCTATTTTTATTGAGCCTACAAATGTTGTCAATATTGAAACTTCAGATAAGACAAGGATTTACAGTTAGTTGCATCACTGATAGAGAAAGAAATACCAGAGTTCATGGATTTTCTAAGAGAAAATTAAGTCAACTTTGGTTGGTCTTATGTGGACATGCCAGGTCTTGATCTTGACCTTATCATGTGTCACTTGTCTATCAAACTAGAGGTTAAGCTTGTGAAGCAAAAACTTAGAAAAATGCACCCCCATGTTGCATTATTGGTTAAGGAAGAACTGAGAAAACTCCTTGATGTGGGCTTCATAAGATTAATCGACTACACATAATGGATCTCCAACATTGTTCCTATATCCAAGCTAGATAAGAGTGTCAAAGTGTGCACAGATTTTAGGGATCTTAATAAAGCATTTCCTAAGGATGACTTCTCACTGCCAAACATTAACAATATAGTTGATCTGAAAGTTGGCCATGCCATGTATTCATTAATGGATGGTTTTTATGGTTACAACCAAATCAAGATTGCACTCGAAGACCAGGAGAAAACAACTTTCACATGTCCATGGGGGACCTACTATTGGAACACCATGCCTTTTGGTCTGAAGAATGTTGGGGCTACTTACCAAAGAGCCATGACTACAATTTTTCATGACATGATGCACACATTCATGGAAGATTATGTAGATGACATCTTGGAAAAGTCATACACCAAAGAAGGACATCTAGAAATATTATCCAAAATATTTGTAAGATTGGAGAAATTCAAAGTTTTCCTCAATCCCAAGAAATGTGTCTTTGGGGTCACATCTGGAAAACTCCTAGGATACATAGTCTCTAGAAAAGGAATTGAAGTAGATCCTGCCAAAGTACAGGAAATCATGGAAATGCCTCCCCCAAGGAATATTAGTCAGTTGAGATCATTACAGGGATGACTTCAATCTATACGAAGGTTCATTGCACAACTGGCTGACAAAAGCCTACCTTTCACACATCTAATAGATAAGAATATTCCTTTCAAGTGGGATGATAAGTGTGAGATGGCCTTTCAACAAATCAAGTAGTACTTGATGAATCCACCAGTTCTAGTACCACCAAATCCAAAAAAACCACTGATCTTATATATTTCCACAACAGAGACATCTTTGGGGGCATTGCTAGCACAAGAAGACTCTATAAGAAAGGAACATGCAATCTATTATATCATTCGTACATTGACAAGGCATGAACTCAACTACATTTTCATTGAAAAGGCTTGCCTAGCAGTGGTATTTGCTTCACAAAAATTTTGACACTACATGCTAACTCATACAATCAATCTTGTTGCAAAGGTTGATCCACTCAAGTATCTGTTAAGCAAATCATCATTGACAGGGAGGTTAGCAAAATGGGTAATGATCCTGAGTGAGTTTGACATCCATTATGTTGATCGCAAGGTAATCAAATGACAAGTTATCACTGATCAATTAGCTGAAGCACCACTACAAGCCGACCACCCCCTGCACATTGAATTTCCAGATGCTAATGTCTTTACTACAAAATCCAAACAACCATGGTCCCTATATTTTGATGGTTCTTTCACTCAACATGGATCAGGGGCAGGCATACTTTTCATCACCCCCCAAGGACACACCATTCCTTGGTCATATAGGCTAATGTTTCCTTGCACCAACAATATAGCCAAATATGAAGCATTAATCACTAGACTTAAAATAGCATTGGAATGGAGGATTACAGAGTTACAAGTGTATGTTGACTCATAGTTGGTCATTAATTAGATCATTGATGATTATCAGACCAAAGATGAAAAATTGTTTCCGTATAAAAAGATGGTTGACAATTTCAAGAAGTACTTTTTGAACATCAAATTCACACAAATTCCAAGGCTTAATAACAAAGCATTCGATGCCATGGCCATGATTGCATCATTGTTACAACTCCTAGAAAATTAGGCTTGCTATGAATTTCTGGTGGAACAATCATTTACACCTGCCTATGACACACCTGAAAGCCAAATAATTTGCCACTTGGTGGGATCTGATTCACCTTGGTATGGCAAGATTTATGCCTACCTAAAAGATGACATTTTACCACCTGATTTATCTCGTAATCAAAAGAAAAATTTTATCTGCCAATCCTCTTGCTACACTCTTATCGCCAACACCCTTTATCGTCATGGTCTTGATGGTACTTTACTTTGATGTCTTTAATGTGATGAATTTGACAAAGTTTTACAAGAAGTTCATGGTGGCATTTGTGGTACTCATTCGAGTGGACTAACCTTATCCAAGAAATTGATTAGAATGGGTTACTACTAGCCTACAATGGAGAGGGAATCATTTACTTTTGTGAAAACATTCTCAAAATGCCAGATTCATGGGAATCTCATTCATGCTCCTGCATAGGAACTTCAACCATTCATGCCAACCTGACCATTCTCCCAATGGGGATTAGATCTAGTGGGCGAGATCCATCCTTCATCATCGAATGGGCATAAGTTCATCATCACAGCCATAAAGTATTTTACCAAGTGGATTGAGGCAATACCTCTTAATAAAGTTACTAGAAAACAAATATCATCCTTCATACTCAACTATATTATTTGTTGGTATGGCATTCCCAACTCCATCATCACAGATAATGGACGACCTTTCAAGAATCAGGATGTTGATGAACTTTGTGAGATATTCCATATTAAACACAGATATTCAACACCTTACTATCCACAAGGGAATGGCCAAGCAGAGGCTTCAAATAAAATAATATTGAAAATGTTGAAGAAGACTATGAATGATGCAGGGAAAGATTGGCATGTTCAACTCAATCTCACCTTATGGGCCTACAGAACCAGTATCCACATGCCAACAAGAGCAACACCATTTTCTCTCATCTATGGAGTAGAGGTTATCTTACCTCTAGAAGTTGAAATCCCATCACTTAGAGTATCACTGAAGGGCCTTACAACAAATGATGAATACAAATTTTCCTGACTACAAGAGCTAGAAATCCTAGAAGAAAAGAAACAAAGAGCAGCTAACCATTTGAAAGCATACCAACAGATGATGTCTCACAACTATAATCACAAAGTAAAGCCACATACCTTTTAGGTAGGTGATCTGGTTTTAAAATAAAATCCACGGAATTAGTAAGACAAAGAAAAGAAAGGAAAGTTTGAACCAACTGGCTAGGTCCTTATGTGGTTATTGTCATCTATGGTTCAGGAGCATACAAGTTGTCAATGCTAGAAAGGGACCTATTTGAAAAACCTATCAATAGCATGCACCTAAAGAAATATTATGTTTAAGTCAGTTATCATCATCCAAAAAAGTCATGAATTTTTTTTTTAAAAACAGGAAAAGTCCTGAAAAAAATACAAAAAAAATTAGAAAAGTCCTTAAGAACTCCAAAAACAATAGAAAATGTCCTAAAGAAATGGTTACCCTAGTGAAAACCTGGCAAACAGGCATCTCAGTAGTGACAAAAAAAAAGAAGAAGAAGAAGAAGAAAGAAAGAAAGTCATAGGGTGAAAACCTGGCAATAGGTAGTCTATTGACAAGAAAAATGCAATAAAAATGAATAGTGAAAATCTGGAAAATAGACGCTATTTGTAGCTCTCCATATATTAGTTCATCTTCTCCACTTGGCTTCTCAGCCTTCATTTCATGAATTTTTTCATCATCTTAGGGTCATACTAGCATCATACTGTCTTCATTTGCCTAGAACGATAATGTCTCACCATGGCTTGACTAATTATACATATTCATTTCAGCAAGTTGTATCAATACTGCGGGCAAATGTTGACATACTGGGGGCAATCAACTTTCAAGTTTTACCAAAATAGCTAGACAATGACATCAAATCAAATCATGCAAAAAAACAATTGAATCACAGGAACAACTATCCAATCATTGATCCAAAGCACAACAGTTTTCAGTGAGTACCATGTCATGAATCATATCGGGATGATCTAAAAATATGAATAATGTTTGGAATAATAGTATTTCATTTTGAACAATGGTTGTTTAATTTCTAATTCATCTCTCTGGAGCCCAGTCGATGATGTACTGAACTAGAGTGGTGAGGAAAGAGAATGATTTTTATTTGTCTATTGTCTTGAGGTTAACTATCCATCTATTGCCAATATGTCATGACACATGCTTTCCAAAGCTTATCATTGATGACAGTTCCAAATTTACATCAGAAGATGGTTAGTGTTTGTCTGTTTATGCAAGAAATGCTTAGGTTATCTCAGTTCAAATATACCTTGATGCTTGTGTTTACTTGCTATATCAAAAATCATGAAAGTTGTACTCAGGTCATCATTGGTGCTAATTTACCCTCTGATGCTTGTACATACTTCCAACAATTTAAACGCTCTATGATGATTCAAGAAAGATGGAAAAAATCTCAACAAATGGTTCATTTCATTTAATTGCATTTCATTTTAGGTCATTGTACATATCTGCATACTGGATTTGCATCAGAGTTTTTGAAAGGCTAACAATAACGCCAACAACTGCCATGTCTCTTTAGACTATTTGTGGAGGACATTTGCACATTCGTTTCATCATCGTCTTTCATCTTCATTATCACTTATCATTATCACTTATCATTTCATGTACCATTTCATTTATCATCTTATTTATTTCATTTCATTTATCATATCATTTATTTCATTTCATTTATCATTATCATTCGTATCATTTCATTTATCATCTTATTTATTTCATTTCATTTATCATTTCATTCATTTCATTTCATTTATCATATCATTCATTTCATCTCATTTATCATATTATTCATTTCATTTATCATATCATTTATTCCATTTCATTTATCATATCATTCATTTCATTTCATTTATCATATCATTCATTTCATTTCATTTATTATTTATCATTCATTTGCATATCATTTAGATTCTCTATCATCTTCATATCATTAACATTTAATCATTTTTATATTCAATTCATTTTCATTTCATTTCATTTATCATCTCATTATTATTCATTTCATATCACTTTCATTTATCATTTCATTATCATACATTTCCTTTCACTTTGCTTACCATTCATCATTATCATTATCGTACATTACATTTCATTTCACTTATCATTCATCATTATCGTTCATTTTTAATCATTTCATTTCAAGTCATTACATTTCACCACATATCATTTATCATCTTATCATACATCACATTCTTATTAACCATTTCATTTCACATCATTATTTACATTACAATTCTATCATTTTCCATATCAATTCATACTACAAATTCATGATGCATATCATAAACACAACATTCATTTTCCATCATATTTTACTTGCACAAATATTCCATACATACATTTTCATATCATTTTCAAACAACATTTTCATAAAACATATCAAATATCCCAAGACATATTCTCATAATCACATCATAAGTCATCCACCTGCATGACATCATTAGTACACATCATCCATCATTTTTCATCATCATCATACATGCATCATATCAAATCATCCTGCATATCACATTATTCATCAAATAATTAACATGCATACCAAAATCCATAACATATAGAAATAAATGCATATCACATAATCATCCCATAAATACACATCACATCATCAAAAATCATCACTGTTGCATATCATCGCTCATCATAAATAATGCAAATGTCCAATGTCCAAGGAAATTGAAAAGTCTAAAGAAAGATACATGGGATATGATCAAAATCAATATACATGCTCCAAAAATGATATACAGGTGTAGCATCATAAAACTAGCTGGTCGATGCCCCTAATGGAGCCAGTCCAGAAGGAGGTGGCCTGCCACTAGTACCTGCATCTGGATCCCACTGGGGCCTAGTCACCCCTAGGCTCTGTGTACCTATTTGTGACCTGCTCCTGGTCCTAGTATGGGACTGTGGGAATGGCTCTCTGTGCTCAAGAGGACATAACTCCTCATATCAGATTCTGTAGTACTCTGCCTCCTGTGCCATCTCCATGCCCTCTGCAATAGCCTCCCAGAGGAATGCGCTCTGAACGGTACCCATCAGCCTCTGTGCAACACCCTCAGCCTCTACCAC
>VDFB02387716.1:0-40570 GCA_007258455.2 Sequoia sempervirens | reverse complement strand
TTAGATCTCACTGATGGAATTTGCAAACTTTATTACTAAAATTTGAAAGTGGATGCAATTTTCTTTAAATATGGGCTGCTCCTCCAAGTGCCGCAAATTGCTTTACAAACTTCACGATAAAAAGAGTCTTCATGCCAGCCAGTGTGAGAATAAGAAAGGTGCATCCACCTACTTCAGATTTTCTGTAAGTTTTAGATCAGAAATGAAATAAGCAGAAATACAACAACACATAGAACAATGAACACAGCAGATACCCTGGGAAAACCCTCCTACTCGAGGGAGAAAAACCCAGCAAATAATCTCTCATATATCAGATAAAAGTGCAGAATTCTGCATACAGATCAGGCCCTTGAATTTGGCCAAGACTTATACAAAAATGTATGCTGCTTCTCCTTGAGCAAATAATAAACCTTCTGCAAAGAATCGGATCTGCTGCTAAAGAAGTGCGAACTGCTGCTAGGATGTGAAAAATGGAGTGAATGATTGTGATGTGCAAATGAGATGTAATCACCTCCCTTATATACAATGATAGGCGACCTCTTCACTAGGTCGGCCCCTTAGAAAATGCAAGATATAAAATATTATTTGTACATTAAGGCCGACCTGCCTTGGAAATCATTTTATTAAAGGGAAAATATCTCCTGAAGCTACCAAACAGTAACACTCCCTTTTAGCTAGGGAGGTATTTTCTAGATATCCTCGTCATGGAGTCTCTCAACATGACACCCACAATGGCTACACCCATTTGTAGAAAACCACATCTCAGTCTCAGAGATGTCCAAGAGTTCATCACGGAGTCTCTCAACATGATGTCCACAATGGCTACACCCATTTGTGGAAAACACATCTCAGGTTCATCACAGAGTCTCTCAACGTGATGTCGTCATGGAGTCTCTCAACATGATGAAAACACATCTCCGTCTCAAAGATGTACAAGGGTTTCATCACAGAGTCTCTCAACGTGATGTCGTCCACAATGGCTACTCCCATGTGTGGAAATACATGTACAAGTGTTCATCACGAAGTCTCTCAATGTGATGTCATCATGGAGTCTCTCAACATGACGTCCACAATGGCTACTCCCATGTGTGGAAAGAAACACAAGTACAAGGGTTCATCGTGGAGTCTCTCAACGTGATGTCGTCATGGAGTCTCTCAACATGACGTCTTAGAGATGAACAAGGGCTTGCACCTAATATTTCACCGTCTCGAGAAATATACATTGCAAAGGCTTTCACCTCATATTTCTCCGTCTCAGAGAAATATACACTACAAGGGCTTTCACCTCATATCTCTTCATTTCAGAGAAATATACATTGCAAGGGCTTTCACCTCATATTTCTCCGTCTCAGAGAAATATACACTACAAGGGATTTCACCTCATATCTCTCTGTCTCAGAGAAATATACACAAGGGCTTTCACCTCATATTTCTCCGTCTCAGAGAAATATACATTACAACAAATCTTCATGATGATGTGACTCCCTCTGAAGCTTCAAGTACCCACATCGACCTTCTAACCTCCTCATCCAAGGTTGCCTCTATTGGTTTTTCAGACTCCCTCTGAATGTTATTTCCTCCTCTTCGAAGAAACTGATCGCAAATTCTCCATCCAAGGCTGACCCAACCTTGTGCCCTTGAGTGAAGAATCATGAGAGTTATGCACCACCAGCTCAGTCCCAAGGCTGCAAGCTATGTCTTCATGCTTGTTCATTTCTTCAGCCTGCGTGACTTCCTCACAGGATGCATCAAGCTCTTCCTCCCTTGAATTCCTTATGCAATCTCTCATCATCCTTTTGCTCCTCGATCCGTCTTGGAAGCATTTTAGAGAGATTAATAATAGTTCATAGAATTAAACTATCTCGAAGAGAAATACCAATGCTAGAAGCATACATGATTCACTATTCCCAATTGCATGAATTATTATTAACTACATAAAATTTATTCAAGGTACAAGCATAAAATACTTATCTCTTTATGTTGGTACACCATTGAGCTCGACCTATAGCTGTGTCTCATCTTCGCCACGAAGATGCAGTAAAGCTCAAGTTTCTTGTCATCTATGTAGTGTCGAAATTCCTGGTAATCAATCCGGCCATCCTGATAAGATACGACTACCTCCAAGCAAGTTGGATAAATTCCCAAGGTCAACGCAGCTCTTTTTACAATGATATCGACTCCAAGATTTTATATTAATATACGGTGTCCCAAAGAAAACCGTAATTCCTTTTATCACATTCCAACGATATGTGGTCAGATTGCGTAGACTTACAACAAGCAACTCCTCCAATATTATTTGCAACAGACTTCAACTATTAGTATTGGTTCAAATGGCCCGACTCTTCTTGTGAGACGGCTGGCAATATGTCCTAAACTGCGATTTTTGCCTTCGGAAATGTGGGCTCCGTGACATATGAAAAGGTGCCGAATAAAATGAGACTTCAAGCTCACGCCTCCTTTTTACAATGCTGATAACCATAGCTTCATGTGATTAGCTTATGCTCCGTCGAACCTCACTCGAAGACTTCAAACATCACACGGCTAGGAATTAATAAAGCTCCACCAATTTATTATCACCCAACATTAATAAAATTCTATCTTTCACTATACAACACGATTTCTTCTAGCATAAGTCTGTGATGAATTTAGATGCCATGAATTCTTTCGGAGCTCTCAATAATAATGTGCCTGGAATCCTCGCCAGTTCAAAAATTGAAGACCTGTAATATCTTGCTGAAGAATTTTTCTTTGCCAACCATATCAATTCTATGGAGAGAGGCTTTTGAGGCCAGCACCAAAAAAAACTTTTCTCTGCTTGGTCATCCTTCATGTCCATATCAGTAAGGCACTGCAGAAAGAACTATGGATGATCAACTGATTTTTCACCAGACGGAGGGAAGCTTCTAAAACACAGCATGGGGAAACTTCCTATCAAATCTGATCAGATATTCTTTGAACCCGCTCTGATACCATGTTAGTTTTAGATCAGAAATGAAATAAGCAGAAATACAACAACACATAGAACAATGAACACAGCAGATACCCTGGGAAAACCCTCCTACTCGAGGGAGAAAATCCCAGCAAATAATCTCTCTCTTATATATCAGATAAAAGTGCAGAATTTTGCATACAGATCAGGCCCTTGAATTTGGCCAAGACTTATACAAAAATGTATGTTGCTTCTCCTTGAGCAAATAATAAACCTTCTGCAAAGAATCGGATCTGCTGCTAAAGAAGTGCGAACTGCTGCTAGGATGTGAAAAATGGAGTGAATGATTGTGATGTGCAAATGAGATGTAATCACCTCCCTTATATACAATGATAGGCGACCTCTTTACTAGGTCAGCCCCTTAGAAAATACAAGATATAAAATATTATTTGTACATCAAGGCTGACCTGCCTTGGAAATCATTTTATTAAAGGGAAAATATCTCCCGAAGCTACCAAACACTAACATTTTCCACCATATTCTCCATTTGGGTTTCTACAAGCGATTCTAGGTCCAGTTCAGAGTGAGGTCACAGCCAATGATTGTCTTGATTGTCATTTTTATTCCTCTTTCCATCTCTACGCTCCACCTCATCCAATTGCTTTAAGAACTCTGATGTAGGACATTACCCAGATCTTGTTTCCATAAGGGTGTTAGTTTTTCAATGCTCACCATTTGCATTTTTTCTCCTTTATGGATGGAGAGATAATAACATGGGTAATCTTGACTTTGCATTTTTGGATTACTTATCATGAAGTTATGTGGCAATATACCCATTGAAGTATCTGGATGGTAAAGATTAAAGATAAGTGTGATTTAAACATTATATACCTATCTCAAGAAATCTAAGATTATACCAGAAAGTTGTAATTAAATAATATTATAATAGTAACTAATAAAAATTGTTTTATAAGTCCAACAGAAATTGATGATATTAGGTAACAAAAAAAATCATCATCATAGTTTGTTATGAAGACGATGATATACACAGTAGATTTGATATTATTTTCTCATATTTGTACAGATATGACTAAGTATATGTATTTCTTTGATAGGTAATAGAGAGCTCTCTCCCCAGATTGTATGTTATATATGGAGATAATGTAAATTAAATATGAAAAAAATTTAAAGTACCATGACTTTAATCAGCTGTTGTAAGAAATCTTAAACAGAAAATTACAGATGCATCCATCCAGCTCTACTAAGTGTTTCCTTTCACTTATCCAGATAGCAGGAAAATTTTCAATGCAAATTCTGCTAAGGCAGACTCAGAGCTTTACGGTCAGGTAGTCTAATGTAAACATGGACCAACAAGTATTGAGAGATCTTAGCTTCTCAGTTGAACTCGACTACAATCTAAAGAAGACACTGATTGGGAAACCTAAATCTTACTAGGAGGAAAATATATATTATTTAAATTCCTTAGCAGAGACAATAACAAAGCAGGGTTACACGATCCCATTGTTAAAATTGGGGTGCACCATCCATGACCCCAACTTTCTGAAATGCTTAATCAATGTCTAATTGCATCTATCAAAATGTACCTTTAAAAAATACTTTGCCTCAACTGCAAGATATAAACTAAAAATATATATTTATATAAAGTAGATAAATACCAGCAAGGTTGATCAGGGAAAAGCTATGTTACCATGTTCACCTATATAGGCCCATATATTGCAAAAATCTGGTTCTGGTAGGGGTCAGGTCCAGGACAGCCCTGGATTTGCTCAGGGTCCATCCCAGAATCCCAAATGAGGGCTTCCATTCAATAAATCTCTGCAATGTGTTTCTGAGTCACTACAACTTTTTTAAATCCTTGCAACTTGCTTGCCAAACACCAGCTCATGTTGACACCAACATTTTAGATGGGGAGGAGATACGTATTACAAAATTAAAATTAAACATACCAAACTCATATCTATTCTGCTGAATTACACCAATATTTACTCCACCCAACATATCTGCAATGTGCTAAAGTTATATACTATAGTATTAGACTATTAGTACAACCATATTAATATGAATATGCAGTAGTATTTAGTATTATTATATGTAGCCAGGAAAAATGATATGCATTAATATATATCATATAAGTAATAAGAACTGATATTTATATATTATATTTATTAATTTTTAATCTATATAGTTATTATGAATATTTTCTATATATTGTACAGCCATATCAAAAACTGAATCCAAGAAAAAAAATCCACCATATTGTGAACCCAGACTTCGAACCTGAACCCAAACCAAACCCCACACCAGCAACTTAGAGGAAAAGTATAAAATAAGAGAAAAAAAAATTCCCAATCATCTATATTAAGTTCTTTTGAGACAGATGGCGCCTTATTCTAGACAATAAGAAATGAGTTAGACAACAGCATCAGCAAACATTAAAATGCAAAAATTAACAAAAAGAAATAAGCACGATTAATGAAACACTTTAGACCATGAAATATAGGGAACTCACATAGTCAACATCTCCAGGGTTCTTGAACCGTCGACTAATTACACTGTGCAATTCTGGAAATTCCTCCAAAGCATACAGCATTGGAGCTGTCACAATTCCCTGATAATAAATGGAAGCATTTATGTGTGTTACAATATGAAATAAAGCAATAAAGTATCCTAATATGTGTCTGTGCTGTAACTGCAAATTTGTATACTGTTAGAAGAAACACTAATGTTAATCTTCAAAAAAGTAGAACAAGATACAATTATGTCCACAATACCAACAAATGGGAGAGACTTATATTCATATCTGGATATTGGTTGAACAGCACAACCTAAGTTGGCCTGATGCTGAAGTCACATGTACTCCCACAGAGTGGGCATGATTTTTATTCCAGACATGAATAGGGTATCCACACATCACTGAACAATATAGAAGGTAAATAGAAAAATCCTTATGGGCTTCCACAAGGAGGGTCCCATACACAAATTAGTATCTTGCTTGGCAGTGATCTAAAAAGCTACCATTACCTTCACCTTTTCTAGACTTAAAATGACAAGCCCTAATCAATTCCTACTCGACTCTAGAAAACCCAAAAAATTCGCCTTACATTTATACAAATAACTGCATACCATTATATCTCGAGTTGGGTTCCAAAATGAAAAGAAATGGTAGCTTGAGATATATTATGCAGAAACTAGTCAAACCAGATTTAATAACAATTTTATATTCACAGAAATATCTACATTTACAAATCAGTTTTACAAATAAAATTGCAGAACTCTTCATTTATATTAAACAAGATTGAAACCTTTTTACAAAATGCAGCTATGGCAGCAACCACAGTAGAAAGTACAACAGTTATGCCCTTATAATCTAAAATTAAATATTGGTTGCATAGCCATAATAGAACCGGAATTACAATGGCTTACTCCCAAGGCAACCTACAAATCCAACCAGCTTGATGCCGCTGAAGAGCCACCAACATTAAAGCTCAAACACGACCTCTAGGTGAGACCGCTCCTTCAACTGAAGGGTTTTCGTCCTTCAACATGAGATCTACAAGGGTTTCATCCTTCGATCTCCACAAACCGAAGGGTTTTCGTCCTCAAATCTAGATGCCCAAACAATAAGTGCCCACTATGATTTCCATTGGGGTTTGTTTCTGGGTTTTTCCTAATGCCTCTTAATCTCATCTCTACAATCTTAAGACAACTAGGAAGAGCATGGAAAATTGCACAATGGTCTTTGTTGTGGGCCTAATACGTAGAAATGGCTACCCATACCTAGTGAGCATTGTTTCCCTTCACATTGAACCTGAAATGGTGTCCTTTTGTGTGGAAACAAGCTTGGGAGGTGTTGAGGAGGGTCCCCTATGACCTACAACTACCCTCATTTGTTATCGCGAAGAGCCCCTTTGGGTTTAAAACTCTAACTACCGCATTAATGGTGATTGTTGGCATTCACGTAGAGTGCCCAATTGGAAGTCCATGTAGTTCAGATTCGAAAGGACTAGGTCGAATGCCAATGCCAAGTGGAATCCCACAGAGATCCATGATGTCACTTTGCAAATTAATGGTACTCCTAACATGCAAGGTGGTAGGTGGAGATGGATAATGGAATATTGTGGGAGTGTCAGAGTTGACTCATGGTGTGTGCCTTCAATTAGAAATCGGGGTTTGAATGTGAGATATGCCAAAGGGAAGGAGTCTGATGTCCCGATTGTGGCATGTGGAGGATCAAGGATTGGTGGCGAGGGATAATTGCATGCAAAACTCCAAATTCCAATGGGGAGAGAAGTGAAAGTGAGGGATGGCCCAAAGGCATGGTAGTAGGGGGGAGTCTAATACTCCAACAAAAGTAGAGGAGAGGGCATGCGGGAAGGGGAACCTGATAACTTTGATGACTTACACAGGCTTGGCGAATCTAATATGCTTCTATATTCAAAAATTTTAAGGGTCATAGGTGGATGCATGGGAGATGGAACTGAAGAATATATGGACAAAGTGGAATCAAGAGTGATGATGGAGTTAGGAAATGGTTGTCTTTGTCTACCCCAAGACGGGACATGACATGGTTTTTGGATTTTCCTTGTTACAAAAGTATAGCAGCAAGTTATAACTTGCAACAAAGTTTATGTGGTTATAATTATTATGCACATCTCTATGCTCACAATATAGACATGGTCAAAATTCTCTAGGGTGATGCACTAGATTGCATTGCAATAAATGAGTAGAAGGCCATGGCAGTAGCATATAGAACCTAAACAATTTAACCAAAAACCACTTTCATAAGGACTAACAATGAGTGACCAGTAAAACACACATGCAAACATAACAATGTACACACCACACATGAGAGAGAGAGAGAGAGAGAGAGAGAGAGAGAGAGATTACAATTAAAGGGTACTAAAAATTCCTTTCACATTTTTTCATTATACAGGATTTTAGTATATAATCAATTATTACCTATGATATATGGCATTTTGGAATCAGGGATGGGGACAGCAGTCTAGGGGCCATTGTTTGGGGACAGCGGGGGGGTGGCAGTATATATATATATATATAGAGAGAGAGAGAGAGAGTCAAATTTTTAATTAATATTGACTAACATGACATCAAAATTAAGACTGACAGCAGTGACAGCAGCGGCAGTAGTATAACAGCAATAAATATATCATGATTCAGATTCATAGCTAATGATATAAGTTATATAACAGCTAACAATGTCTTTTCAATGTCATGAAGTTCTTCATATTCATGAAGGAATCTTAAAACAGTATTTTTTTAATGCCATGAAGGAATTTATTTTTAAAACATTATGAAAATTTGCCTCACCATCAGGGATGTTTGGCCATCCCCGCAATAGTTGAGGGACATCTCAGACATCCCCAGTTGCTTGAGGGATGGCCAAACATCCTGCAGCGTTTCCTATTCCTGTAATGCATTTCTAAAATGTTTCAGAATTTTGAAGATTTTTGAGGAGGGCCATGGGACATCCCCTGCCACACCCAAAATGCCATTGAGGATCGAGACAGGGATTTGAGGGCTGGGGATGCATCCATGTGGAACACAGTTTAATACTTTTCATTTTGTAACTTGTTTATAGTCATTTGGTTCCTTTCAAGTTTCTAGGACAACTTGGCTTGGAGGAGTCTATTCATGTGATTTTTATGACCGCACCAATCAGCAGAACAAAGTTGTCCGAAGGCTACTCCGTTCTCTCTTGATCAAAGTATTCCGTGCGCTAAAATTGCAAGAAAGTTCGCACGTTCAACTCCAAGGTTCCGAAATACTTAGAATACCCTCAGTTGGTTTGATGTGAATTGTTGTTTTCACGAGGGGACTTACACAATTGTTCAGGATACTTGCAGTTAACAGTAAATGGATGATTGGAAGGGATTTGTGCAATACAGATGATTTAGCAATATAGTACGTTTTCCTAAAACTAACCAAAGATGAACGGAAAGTAAATGAGTGTAAGGGTAAGAAGGTTCTATATTCTACTCTAAGGTGGGACGTGGGATCAATCTTAACAGCTTCAACCAAACTCTGTTCTGCCTCATGCTAGACAGCTTACACAAAGTAGGTGCAATCTTCAAAGGGATAGCGAGTAATTTTCAAGTTACAACCCAACATCAAGATACCATCAAAACGACGCATACCAAGGCATGAGCTACAACTGAAGTTAAGTTTATGAAATGCTCCAGTAGACCACGCAAGGCAGACTTGCCGTCAGCAAGCCGCTAGTGGTATGGAATGAAACGAAGTGCCTTGATCAATGCCACACATCCATAGCTACTATCTACTTGCATGAAATGAAAATGCCACTTTAAACTATTTTATGCTACTTGGATTCAAAGGGATGAAGAAACCTCGCTAGCTATCCACAATGAAGATAAATTTCACCATCAATGAAAAGATCTTCTATTATGAAAGTGTTACACAACAATCTCTTGCAAAAGCTTTCAAAGAAAACTTTCCTTCTTCTCCAAACTATGCTAAACTATTAAGCAAAATGTCTACTCTGCTCTACTCTCTAATCCGATCTCCAATCTCTAGTTCTAATTCTAATGAATTACAAATGAGGGGGACTCCCCCTTTTATAGATAGCCCAGTCCAAAGGACGGCTAGGGTTACAATCAAAAGAATGGCTAAGATTAAGCCACCTCAGCCCTAACCCTAAAAACTGCCAGAATGGGGAGTGGTACATTAAATGAATCAAAGATTCCCACTCACTCCCAAAATAGTAAAGGCAATTAATGCCCATAATCAGTCTTCTAGAAGATCATCGTCCAGTAGTGCATTCCCATTCTCCTTCTCTCTGGCTGCAAACTCAATGAACTTGCCAAGTACAGCCTCAACCTCCTGAACTGAAATGGGTGGAATGCAATCAAGCTGGAACTCTAACACCGTGACTGACTGTTCATGCCTTGTACAAGATTTTCTCCAAGCAACTAAGGAATCCTACGTGCTCTGGATCAAGCTGGAGAAAGTAGAAGTGTTCTCAAAGTCATCTTGTACAAAGGTCTTCACCTCTGAAAAGAAAGGCACCAGCCTACCCCTCAAATTATTAGCAGTCACCTCATCGGGATTCAACCGCCTAGCAAATATAGCCTCGAAGGTATTCTAGACTCCATCAATGATATTGGCCATAGCCTTCCGTACTCTAGTTGAATCCGCCTGTGCTGCGTCGAAGAAACCACGTCCCGTGATTGCTAAAGAATACCATCTAGAAAAGTCATACCTGTCATTCTCCTGAATGACCCCTCCATCAATCAACAACCGCAAAGGAACATGTCTCAATGCCTCAAGTCGCTGAATAACTTTGCTCTGATAAACAGAAGCATCGCCCTAGGCCTGATCAACTGCCTCCATCCGTGCCAAAATACTAGAAGCCTACTAAAAAGCAAGAGCAAGGTCCTCCATAAATTTTTCTGTCTCAGCACGAACTCCCGTGACCCATTTATCTGCCTCCTGTGCCATCTTCCCTAACTCCAACAAGCCACTGATTGACTCTCTAGGTATGTCAGCTGGAAGCTCTATCGCTAGAATCTTCTGGCCACGAGGACGAAACAACTGCTGCATATATCCTATCAAAGCCCTATGCTCCCTTTTCAACTTCTTATATTTTCCTTCCTTCCTGAACAATCTGTCCTTGAGGGCGTGGTAGGAGTAATCACACTCCTCCACAATCTGTGCACCTGTGGGGCGTCCTAACTCCAGAGTTGTGACCACATAGTTTTCGGGTACTGCTTCATCTCGGTCACAATCAACCTGTGGCACTGCCACGTGAAGGGTGCGAGAGCCATCCTCACCAGTTGATATCTTTGAAAACTTTCATGCTCTCTTCTTTTGTGGAGGCGCGCTGATCCTGTTCAAAAACTCTTCCATTTCAACTGCTGGATCAATCTCTTCGCTGGGGCTTCTTTTCATCCTATCTCTGAGCCAATCAGGTACTGTATACCGTATATCAAATGGTTGTTGTTCTTGTGCCTCTACTTCATGAACTTGTTCAACTTCTATATCATCTGGCGAGGCTCATCGGCCTCAAGTGGCTGAGTATCTCCTGAAACTATGTCATCATCGTCTAAAGCCGCCTCTAACTCTTGCTAAAACTGAGGGTCAGTAGCAGTCCCCTCATCAGTTTGCTGATCATCTCTACTAGGTGCGTTGACGCTCTGGCCAACTGACTCTCTCCGTGGTGGCTGATTATCTTCTTGTACCGCTTGCACTTGATTCAATGCATTCCTTTGATCAGCAAATAAAGAAACCTCCTGTATACTTGGAGAACGTGTCTCCAATGGCGTGGGTGACTCAACTACAACTCGTGGAGGCTCCGGCTGAACAGGCTCCTGCCGCACTGGCTCCTTCCTTCGAGATTCTGGACCTTGTGTGATTTGTTTCTTCCTGCTGGTGGTGGGTGTCCTGTGATCTCCCATCA
The DNA here is from genome assembly GCA_007258455.2 of Sequoia sempervirens. Taxonomy (NCBI): domain Eukaryota; kingdom Viridiplantae; phylum Streptophyta; class Pinopsida; order Cupressales; family Cupressaceae; genus Sequoia; species Sequoia sempervirens. The sequence goes on along the minus strand of VDFB02387716.1, from coordinate 29,186 downwards.
AATTGTAAGTCAATGCAATCGACCTACTCTTCAACCTGCTCACATGTTTGTCAACCCATGCTCTAGTAAATGTCAAGACTGGAATGCAAAGTGTGTCCAAATCTGCTATCTCAGGCTCTGACCAATCCGGGAGTGGAAGTGGAGTATCTCTTACTGCCTCATAATCTGGATGGACAACGCTCATGTCCTCATCCACCTGGTCTGGTATTGGAATGACTTCACACTCCCTAATCATGCCTATCGGCAACCTAGAGAACACTCTCTTCCAGACTTCAGCCTCGTCCGATGCATCAACCCAATAATCCTCAATGTTTACCTTATGTTTAAATTCCTTTGACAGTACCCATTTGATGTTGTTATGCGGATCATAGTGCTGTCTGCTGGTGTGATAGGAAAAGTGATAAAACTGAAGCTCGCTCTCGGCTACTCTAGCTGCCTATAATGAAGGACACACTTCATCGGAATTGCCCATGACAATTGGGAAATCAACACCTCCCTTCTTCTTTTCCTTCTGAATCTTATCGTAGGCAACCAATTGCCTAGATATCTCTAACATTAAAATTATGTTGGTTGGGTACTTAGGCAGTCTATATGGATATGAACAAAATCCTTGCAGCCTAATATAAGAAAACTTTGGAAACTGTATAAACTAGCACCCATACCTCTCAACCAGCTCTTGAGCTTCCTTCGAGATCCTATGATGCATACGCTCCTGAAGTGATCTCGTAATGTGCATGGTAAAAGCGTCGTTGACACGCTTGTAGTGAGTAGTGCTTGTCAGGTGCAACTGTGGACAAGCCTCATGAATTTTGAATTGATGAGAGCCACAACCAACAGGCTCCTTATATGAAATCCCTCTGTATTTCGTCATACGGGCCAGCATGTAAATGATGTAAGAGCCCATATAAAATGTCTTCGTTCTTCTCAAACTCAGGAGCTGCTCGTGCAAATTGTCACTGATCATTGCAGCCCAGTTGACGTACTCCTTTCCTTCCAACACGAGGTTGATGTAATAGAACATCCATGGCTCAAAAATAAAAGATTGCGAGCAACCTCCAACTCGACTCAGCATCATGATAAGATCACAATACTCCTACTTCAAGTCATCTGCTATGATTTGTCTCGGCAGCTTCGTACGAGAGGGCTTGGGGTTGCTCATCCAGTGAGTATTGATTGTCTCTGTACATCTCTCGAATGCAAAAGCATACATTTGCTCAGCTCGCTCTCTCGATTTGTAAATCATGTTCCTATGCACTGGGATTCCAAAAGCTTCACCAATAGCTGAAGGAGTGAGGTTGGCGAGCACTTGTCCATCTGGTGACATGATTGACCGGTGATCTTTCTCATAGTAGTTGGTGCATTCCATCATCAGCTCCGAACACTAAATGGCTGTTGGGAAACCCGCAGCTGCATATAATCCGTTTCGAACAATGTTGTGTGAAGTGTTTGAAGGTTGATGACTACCAATTCCCAGCATTCTTTTCTTGAAAGTCTCCAAGTTGACAGAGCCCAGATTTGTATCTGCCAGCTTGCCCAACTTCGAAGTAAACTTCGACTCTGGCATGAAAGACTTGCTCAGCTTCTTTATAACAGCCTGTCTGGATGCACCATTGTTATCCTTGCCAGTCGCCCTTGCTTCAGCCATCTTCAAAACAATAAACATCCATCAGCAAATTAACTTAGAAAAATAAATAAAATACTTTGCAGGGCTGCCAGTCGACTTCAAGAAGTTGCAATATTATTTCTCATTTGCAAACCTCAACTTCTTCTCCAACAGATTTTGAATTATCAATCACTTAGCAAGTCTCAGCAAATTCAACACTTTCAGCAACTTCAAATCAGACTTAGCAAGTTCGCACTTCACACTCTCAACAACTCAGCAAGTGTGTACCTCCTCAATAACATTCAGCTTCAGCAACTTCAGATTTTAATAACTTCACTCTTTGAAATTCGTACTTCAGTAACTTCAGATTTGAACTTCAACAACCTCCTTCTTTTCAAATCGAACTTCTCACTTGCATTGCAATTTCAAACTTCAGCAACAAAATCGAGCTTCAACAACTCACAAGTTTCAGCCTTCAACAAATTCCTCTTCAACAAGTTTTGAACTTCAGTCTCAACAACAAACTCAACACTGGACTCAGAGCAAATCGAATTCTCTTCAGCTGTGAAAAAGAAGTGAATAACCTTCAGCACTTATAGGAAATTCGAATTCTAGAAGAAGGCTAAGTTTAGCCAGGGAATTAAATCTCCACTACTTCATTCGAATTTCCCTCCTTGGTATTTTTGACACTTGTCTTTCGACGTCAGGAATCTTATTCTTCTAGAAGGTCAACTTTGACTGTCACATTTTAAATTCACTTTCGAAATTTTTTTTAAATTTAAATTCATCATTTAATCAATTTCCATTCACTAGCCGAAGTTCTGTCTTGCAAATTCTCAATTTTAATCACCTCTGACACTCTAGAAAATTCATCTGTGAAGAATTCAATCAAAAATATCTAGGCAATTCACTTTAAATTCATCGTCGAAGCATTTTCCATTTGAAAACACATTTTATTCAAATTTGCCTTAGAAAATTTTAAAATTTCCCTTAGGAAAATTCATAATTCAAGCACCGATTAAATTCTTCAAGCTGAAGGCCTTGGCGAAGTGCAGAAGACTTGGAAATCCATTCCTCATCGAAGATCATCAGTACCCAGAAGAAAATTTTCTCGAAAACGCGATGAATCCATGGGTACACAATGAACGGGTTCATTTAAATTTTAAAATCTTGAACCTTAGAAAAATATTATTCAATCAATTTAAATCCGTTCTTCATCTCTGTGAACATCCTGTGTTGCTCTGACTTGAAGAATTTTAAATTCATCCTGCAATGCCAGCATCTTCTGACTCCGTCACTGGAAAATTCATTCGTGCTCCAAGAAAAATTTCATCACCTCAGAGTCTGGGCGTATTTTCTAAAGGAAGAAAATATTTTGCCTTAGAAAATTTTTGAACCATTTAGAATTTTGAAAATTTTGCCTTAGAGATTTTACTCAACTTCTTCCATTTTGCCTTGGTGAGAAAATCTTATCAACTTCACTTAGAAATTTTTTTTATTTTTTTATTTTTTATTTTTTTGAAAGCACATCATGGAGGATTTTAATTTCAATGCCCTTTATATTTTATTTTATTCACCACCTTATGCCTTGGGCGCATATCACACTTCCATTACTTTAGGCGCATTTAGCTTATTAGATTTCCACGCCTAGTAATATTCTTCATCTCCACTTCCAACGCCTAGGATCAACTTTGTTTTCACCACGCCTTGTATTTTACCTCACCACCTTCAACACCTAGCATATTTTAATCACCCTTTACCTCACTTCAATCTTGGGCGCATATTAGCATGTGTGAAGGATGACCCTGGGGCTTCCTTATTTTTGTGTTCACATGGCCCCATTTGGGCGCATTTTGCCATGCATGAAGGATGGGCGCATTTAGAAGGGGGAGAGGGATTTTAAATTTCCAACGCCTAGCATGTCTCTTTGACTTCCTTGTTTTTGTCCTTACATGGCCCCATTTGGGCGCATTTTTCCATGGGAGAAGGATGAAGTTTGTTGACTCCTTTGACTAGCTATCCTTTGGCGCATTTTGGCATATGTGGTGGATGAAAACTTTGACTTCTTCTTTGAACTCTTTGACCCTCTTGTTGCATGGGCGCATTTGGCCATATATGAAGGACGAGTTCCATACTTAGAGAATTTTTTTAGCATCTTGCTTGCATGTGAGGGCGCATTTTGCTATGTGTGAAGGATAAACTTTGTTGACTCCTCGCAAATGGAGGGTGGTGGAGGATGAGTCCATGCCTTAGAAAATTTTGCTATCAACTCTCTCAATGTGGGCGCATTTAGAGGCATGAGCAGGATGAAGTTAACACTTAGATTTTATTCCATGGCATCAAGGTATGCTGGGTGCATTTTGCCTAGGGAGCATGATGAAGCTTGCCTTAGAATTTTTTTCTTTTTAATCTGTGAAGAGGGTGCATATTCAAGGTGAAGTAGGATATTTCTCAGACTTAGTCACTTTCCTCGCCTTCGCCAGCTTCTTACTATAAATAGTAAGTCTCTTGATTTTCACACCTTTGAGATTCAGATCGTTTTGAAATTTTAAACACTGGGTCTTCACGACTTCATCAACCTGTTGACACTGCTATTTCGGGTTGGCTTGCTATTTTTAGCCCATTTCTGAAGGTGGTTTGCTATTTATAGTAATTGCCTGCTTCTGATACCTCTACAACTCCGTTTGACTTGAAATTCGAATGACGTGCTCCTCACCACGTGACTTGCCTGTTGACGTCGACGCCTGCTGCTGACTTGTTATTTTTAGTTAGTTTCCGAAATGACTTACCATAAATAGTAAGTGCTCTGTTTGCCTTCAAATCTTATCAGCAGATAACTTGAAGGATGCTGATAGCGGTGGTTTACACCGGTTTTCGAAAATTTTGACTTTTTACCCCTCTTTTCGGGCCTCGAAGCTGGAAACCCTAATTTGTCTTGCATGCATATCAAATGATCTTCGTTTGTTCTTGTTTCTGCTGTATTGCGATCAGCTCGTGATTCTAAAGTGCTGGGAGGCGGCTATCGGGATGCACCTGCTAAAAATAGTAAGTTCCTAAATGAGTGACCATCTCCGTTTGCATGTCACATCATCGCGAAGCTCTCGAAAAACCCATAAGGAATATGCAGACATGCAAAGAAAACCCTGACATGCAAACCCTAAAAATAGCCTCTGAAGGCTGAACTCTGAAAGTTGTCATCTCATTTTGCATGTCACACCATCGTGAAGGTCTTCGAAAACCTAGAAGGAATATCCAGACATGCGTTGAAAAACTCTGTATCCAAGCCTTGAAATCTACTCTGGAAGCTGAACTGCTAAAAATAGTAAGTTGTCTGTTTCAGCTCAAATTTTGCCAGTGAGCAGCTTGATGTGTTCTGAATGCAGTGTGACTGTTAAAAACTCCAGAAATGCTAAAAGATTGCCTGTAATTGCACACTTACTAAAAATAGTAAGTGACTGGAATCTGATGAAATTTCAGTGGAAGCTTGCTGGAATCACACTGACAGCAATGTTAATCCCTGTTTTCAATATATTCACTTTGTTTGACCTCGGACTGACCAAAAGGATGGAAACCCTCATTTTCAGACTTGGCCAAATTTTACGTTTAAGCTCACAGACGGGAACGTCCCCGGAAAGGCAGACACCAGAAAAGAGACAGACAGAGAAAGAGAGACAAAAACCAAAGCCAAAAAGACCATAATGGATCAAAAATTAGGGGGTCCCCATTTTGAATGGGGCGATGTGTGAAAAAGGTCACAACAGAGTCCAACAATAAGAGGGCCACTATTGTTGTTGACAATGATACTTCCAAATCAAACTTTGCAGCAAAAATTTAGACAAATTGCATTGTGTTCTCACTCTGATAAGTCTTACAAACCAATCTTGACTACAAGACATTAAAAGTTGCCATTGTCCATGTATATGGTCTAGAGATTATATTTCATATGTAGTCTCACATTAAAATTCCTTTTGGACTATGATATGCAGTGCTAGAATTGAATATTTTTCTATAAACCCATTACCATTCTAGTTGGATTCATTTCTGCCTCAAGTGTTTTTAACTATTTAGTTATTTGTTGACCAAATGCTTCTGTGGGTTGTGAACTAGCATATGGAAGATGATGAATTGAAGAGTGGTTTCTGGTTAATATATTCCCACCCTTGAAAATATATGGCCACTTTTTCCTTACCCAACTTCATGTTCTTTGCTACATTTGCATCTTAGTCCTAGATGCTAGCATTTCCAACAAGCTTGTCCCTTGACTTATGATTACATGGGTGAACATCAGAAAGCCTGCAATTACAGTCTTCCTCCATCTCCTCATAATCAGGTGTGGACTGACATTTTCATAAAATGATTTGGCAAAGAGATGGCCTGCATCTTTTCAACTTTGTTAGGATATTTAATTTAGGTGTGTTGTACAGCTTGCGAGCCTTCTAATATTTTGATATTTTAATGTGTGCAATTTTTTGGCCTCTCAAAGGTTCGAAGTGACATGAAGGTTACTTTGCAAGAGCATGATGGAGTTACAAGTTTATCCATGACAAAGGGAGTTACCTGAAAGTTGGAGATTCGTGAAAGTTGAAACGTAACAACTTGGGCATCCAATTTGAGACACTCGGGCTTCTGGATTTGAAACTCCTATATTTATTGAGAGCTCGTTTTGGTTGAGGAAGTATTTGTGCAGAGAAATGTTGTCAGAATGCTGCTGGAACTCCTTCAAAATCTGGGTGTACAACTTTAAGGTGCAGAAATTCTCAACATATTTATACTCTCTGGTTTGACTTAGTATAGTGAGTGACACTGGATTTCTTGTTGCAATTTTCACCCAAAAGGCTTTTCCCAAGATAAATCTGTTGTGTTGTGTCTAATGCTAATTTCTAATTTTTATATTCATTGTTTTAATCTTCATTACATAAGTTGTCATTTGAAGTCTTCATTGTACCATTGATTATGAAGTTTATTGCAGTCACAGGTTTCTGCATTTGATATCATGTTTTAGCATTGAAATCCCTGAAATCCTTATAAGCATTGCATGTTTTGTATTGTTACTAGCATGCTGCTATCACTTATATGTTAAAATTCAGCACATGATATGCAGATTCTGGACCCTAGGGCTTGAAAAAAATTCAATTGTCTAAGTCTTCAATCAAACCCACAGCTGGAGTGCCTTAACCTGCATACATATAAAAATGTAATGTCCCCTTTTTTGCCAGCTTCTATGTTTGTTGGATTAGCCTATCACCAGGTCCTCGTAGGCTAATGTTGGTGTTTAGAGGGCCCTATGTGGGAGTTATCTGGTTCTTCAGGTGCCAATTTGCAATGTTCTCTTCTCCAGTGCTTTGCGATATTCAGCGGGGACCTTCTTAAGGTGTTAAGGGCTCCATTTATGCACATTTACTATTTTTAGTAAGTCACTCAGATGTTGGGAGCCAACCTTGAAGAGCACAAAGATATACTGAGAGGGGGGGGGGGTGAATCAGTATATCAACTAACTTTTTCCCTCTCAACTCCTATCAACTTCAAACTCTAGTACAAATCAACTATGCAAGAATATCTCAATACGAACAAGTTGACACCAACAATTGTACTTTATAAATTATATAAGCTTTTACAATGAATGTAGGCACCAACCTACTTGAATCACCAAATATGTAGTTTAGTAGGCACCAGCCTACAAAGAGCACCAACCCTTATTTCTGATTTAGTAGGCACCAACCTACAAGGAGCATCAACCCCTAATGTTGATTTAGTAGGCACCAACCTACAAGGAGCACCAACCCCTACTTGCCAAGCACCAACTTAGCAAGGATTGTAATTTGAATGAATAGTGTTCCACCTTTAATGTTGCTTTCTCAACGAATGATGGACTTTACAAAATTCTGCTCCAATCATATATTTCTCTTTGCCTTTGCACAAACTCTTCACAGAATTGAAACAAGTTCCCTTTTTTAAAAACTGCCTTCTCAACTCAAACTTCAGATAATATTTACTTTATACTTAATAGTGTTGTTCTTCCTCTCTATACTTAGACAATAGTCATTCAATTCTTATATTGATCTGCAGATGATATTTATTTATACACAATACAGATAAAATTCAACAAAATCAACACTTCAACACTCTACACACCTAAGTGTGTATATCATATATCAATTGTTTCACACACAGCAGTTATTACAACCAATTGTAACTCAAGAATAAAATATTTACTTTACTCACAATACTCAGCACTTTTTTCTTTTCAGATAATGTATATTTTACACACACTTTTACATACAAATATGTGTCTTACTTTTCTCCATACAACACTGTATAAGATAAGCTTCTTAAAGCTTCATGTATTCCTCTTGTGATAAACGATTTCTTCTTTTAATTCACACTGTACTCACAGCTGTTTCTGGTTTTAATGAAATAAATTTTATTTCACACAGCACTCTATATTCTCATTCTCTACACTCAGAAGATATTTTTGATATACAAATCATTCTACAATCATCCTTCAGGTGATATACAATTTTTCACACAAGAGAATTTATTTTCTGATCTGACTTTATACTTTCATTCTCCACACATATAGCATATGGTTTAATGATTTAACCTTTTTCACACACAGCCACACATTTTTCTACACCTGCTTGTGATTTTGATGATATAATCTTTATACTCACACAGCACTCTCTACAAACCCCACTTCCAGTCTTCAGATAATATACATTATTATCCACACAGCACTTGTGCTTTAAGATATATCAATTATTCCACACAGCATACACTCTACATTCTTCAGGTTATCTTTAATTTTCTCACATGCACTCTTCTATATGATGTACATTTTACGCACAGCACTCTCCCCTTTTTATGAAAATGATATTCGATAAAAAAACACTGCACATATTCAATCATTCTCTCACACCACTCCATTTATATTTTTATCAAGAGTGGTGACCCATTTGAAACACATCCTCTTTACAAAGAGAGGCAACCCTTCATTAATAAATGATATGTAGCACTGTCTTAACTAAAATAATCTGAGTGCTGCCTTTTAATTATTAATCACTGTCCTTTTGAAATTTAATTGCTGCTTTTAATAGTTTCCTTTGAATCACTTTAATTTCATGAATCGCATCCTTTGCTAGAAATAAATCGCGTCGGTTACTTTTAAACTTTTAAATATTATTAGTTTGCTTTATTGAAAAGATCGCAGCTTTTCCTTAGGTAATGAATAAGACAAATTTGTCTTATTTGACTTTTGTCTTATATGGTATTTGTCTGTTCCTTCATTTGTCTCATTTACTTCCTTGAGACATCCGCTGTATTTTGTCATCTTTTTTCCTGTAGCTTTAATCACTGACTTTCTGACCTTTTATCTGGGCACCTTTTTTGTCTTATATATCCCTTTTTGGTCTTATTCACTGTTTTGTTTTGTTTTCTCTTTTTGTCCTTTTTGTATCTTATAAATTGTCTTATTCAGCAACCTTCTGTATTATTCGATGAGCTTTATAACATAGAACATTGATCAGTGCCTTCATAACCTTTATTGTCTTCATATACCCTTGATCAAACATTTAACTGTGATCTGCAAATCATCTTTTATTGTCAATATGCTATGCATACATTAAAGGTCTCATACAGCAGCTAACAAACATTTGTGGATCTCTTTATTATATCTTCAACTTTGTTCTATGTGTAACTTCAGTGAACTTTATCTCATTGCTGATCAATGATAATGATGAAAACTCTTTCATCCTCTAAATCTGTTTGCATATTTGACATATATTATTTGAAATCTGTTTGCACACTTTGCTGGTGTATATGATGAATCTTCTACCTTCAGATTTTTGAATCGATTTATTCATATGCTGTTTGTTGCCTTCTTTAAATCTGTTTATCCTCATGGTGTCATTTATTCCATTGCATCCAAATGATTATATTGCTGCTTGTCATTGGTGACTTGATGGCCTTTAATAGTTAATGCTGTCCAAAATCAACTTGATGAGAACTTTGGGCTTCCATTGATATCATTGTTGCTCTAGTGTACTTCCCTCTTGATAAGAGACATGATATATTGAAGTCTTCATCGATTTATGTATTCGGCTTTAAATTACCATTGAATGTCTATGGTTAACCCATATGTTTCTCTACAAAGAAGTCAGCTTCACTCAACCAAGTATAAACTTCATTTTAATCATCCATGATATCAAACATAGATAATGCATCCCTTTCTTGACATCAATGACGCAATTCAAACAGTCTCTTATATGCCTTTGACATCAATGACAACTTTTCCAACAAACCTTACTATTTATAGTAAGGCATTCAGATGAGCAGTTTGAGCAGTGGGTTAGCCTATGGTGTTGTGAGAATGAATTAATGTTGAGTTTTAATGGAATTAAGAATTATATTAATTATTATTAAAGTGATTACTTTAATAATAATTAAATTATAAAAGTGGATATATTAATGACTTTATTGATTTATAATATGGCTTATTTAATATCATAAAGTCAAATCTTTTAAAGTCATTAAAGGGGCGCCCATATAAAGTGATAACTCAAGGCAACAAAAGCAAATATAATTCAATATATTAAATGGATTTAAAGTGCTTGGGAAATTGTGCCATTTGGAGAAGGTATAAAAAGCTTTTGAAAAAGTAAATTATTCATTCAACACTTTACAAATTCAAGAGTTTTTGGTTGTGAGAAGAAACAAGGGTTTCTGCTGCAAATTTGATCTTGGAGAATGTGACTTCTCTCAGATTTTAGCATTCTACGGGTATGAAATACCACCCAAGGTTTGCTCTTCAGGTGGCTTCATTCAAGAGTCACTATTGTGCTTACAAAAGTTGATGTACAGGGGTTTATTCAAAAGATTGTATGCATATCAGAATTTCATTCAAGGTTATCATTGTTGATTGGCATCTTATTGCTGATTGCACCCTTCATTGTTAGCACGTGGTTTTCATTAGGCAGGCCATACCATCTTTAATTGCTGGCCGTACTCTTGATAACAGCCACACGAGCCTTCTAGGAGGAGAAACGCCTAAGTTTCAATCTGCAAACCTTTATCATTTAGGGCATCTTGAGCAATCAGATCATTGGCTGCAATTTCTGGGCGTGGCTTTCAGCCAGATAAGACGAGCATTCAATTTGGTGGTCATTATAGTTGCTGGTCAAGGCGTTTTCAGACTTGCATATTGTGCTACTGGTTCACGGGTATGAATTGCAATGTATTTACCTAGCAATGAATAAAAAATCAGAATTGATAGCATAAGTTATTTGTTTGAGTATCTCTTAATTTTGCAATTTGTTTATATATTCTATGATACATTTTCTGGCAAACTCTTCATCAAAAACTCGAAACAAAGCAAAAACTATAAAACCACAAGCAAACACACAGGCAGTTGTCAGTTAGCAAATATCCATTTGGAGAGGGGATATTTCATAAAATTGAAAAACAATAAACTAACATCAAAATAAGTGCAATTCTGGAAAAAAAAGTTTATTATTCTCAAAACCTAAGTTTACAAAATGTTGATGGCAAGGGTTAATAAATAACCCATTAATTAGGAATTCACAAAAGAGGGTTAAATTTAGTTTATTCCAATCACCAAAATAAGTACTAAAAATATCCAGCCACCAAGAAAGTAAACAGAAAAAAAAAAAACTTAATTTTAGGCACCCTCATCCCAAGAAGTCTACCTTAAGTAAAATTGCAGTCACCTAATGTAATATCCCCATTTTCAATCATGCCAAAGTTGATTTCAACTTTGGGTTTTTTTTCTACGGCAGTCAGTGTTGCCAGTGGGGGTTATCTGTTGCCCGAGGAGCTCAGGTGTATTTTGGCACCTTAATTGTCGCTTCGGATCGAGTTTTGGTATTTTCTGCATTTTCAGTGTTGGTGTGCAAATATTTTAATAATTAAATACTTAATTAAGTATAAAGTTAATGGCAACTTAAATTAATTATTTTAATTATTTTATCATAAGTGACTTAAGTCGGAAAAAGTTGAATATTTAAAATAAGTCAATTTGTGGGGAAATAAGGTGAAGATTTAAAAGTAAATATGTTATTTTCAAGAATGAGGGGAGCAGTTACAGGAGAAAGAATAAAGGGTTTGGGAAGCTATATTTTCAGATTTATGCTTGCTTTTTTTTTTTTTGGGAGAGCTTGGCTTTCTGAAACTAGAGGACAAAAACCCTTGAGTTCTACGATTTGGACGAATACCCAAATCCGTTCAAGGTGAATTCATTGCAGGATTCACATTGTGCTTTATTGTAGAGTTCAAAATTTATTAAGTCTCTTTAGAGACAAATTTCAAGAATGTAAGGAAATTGCCAGACTGTGGTGATAAATGAAATAATATTTTAATTTAGTGGTTGATATCCTAGCTGTACCAATTTCAGGAGTTATTCTGAGTTACTGAAAGATGGTGATTAATAAAATAATATAAAATTTCAGAAGCCACAACTTCAAGTACAGTCGCAGCCCTGTAAAGAAATACATACCAAGTATGTGAGAAGTCACAGCTTCAAAAACAATTGTGCCAGTACAAGGCTTGTGGAAGGTTATTTATCTTATTTCATACCTGTTTGAAGAAGGGTGATACACAGTCATTAAGAGGTGGAAGTCATTTTTAATTCCTATCATAAGAGTTTTAAGGAGCCGTATACTTTTCTAAGTAACCGTGCCCTAGGTAGCTGCCATCCAGCTCATGTGGCAAGCTAAAGAGGTCAAAGCTGGGAAAATTGCAAGGCTACAACCCTCTTAAAGATTCACCACTGCTGGAAGGAAGGGATTCGTTTGAGAACCAACCATCGTATCATCCTTGGCATGATTTATTCTATAGCCACCACTTCACAATAAATAACATGGTGTTGGGGAAGGTCACGAGTTTATGAAGGTATTAATTCATTTGAAAATTGAATCGTAGTTTGCAAAGTTTAGCCGTTGTTATTATTTAAATTTATATGGTGGCAATCATGGGAGTCGATAGAAGTTTTGGGACAGCGTTGGAAACACAGATGGACCGCTTGAGGTGCCGTGGTGAGTTCGATATGGTAATTCATGGAAGCTGTGTATTGCTAAGGGGACTGAAGAGCACAAAAGATTTACTGAGAGAGGGGGGGGGGGTGAATCAGTAAATCAATCACAAACTTTTATTTCTTAATCTTTTCAAACTTATTACAATCAACTTTTTGATATGAATCAATTTCCCCAAGTTGACACAACTTTATTGAAATAATATTTTTTCAAAGTAGGTACCAACCTACAGATTTACAACAAGATGATTTAGTAGAAAGTAGCCTACAAGGAACACCTAGACCTTTACAAATTTAGTAGGCTCCTACCTACAAGGAGCACCAACCCCTAGTGCAAGGCACCAAACCTTGTCTTGATGGATGTATGACAGCCCTCAATCTGATCTGCACATTCCCAACTCTCCAATCTGCTCTATGTGATAAATGATATCACCCTAAGCCCACACAAGGAGATGGGTCTTTAGACTGAACTGCTTATCCTCTAACAACCACTCCTCAAAACTTGAATGGATGTCAAATATATATTTGGATCAAGACTTGCATCTGTTGTAGTGAGAGAACACAACTCTTGGCTAATTATACCTCTTCATTTTTTTATTTTAAATACTTCTAACAAATTATCTCCTCAATTTACTTTGCAGCCGCACCTATAGATTACAAAGGATCATGTCCTTTCTGGAGATCACGTCCTTTACTTCTAGCAGAACACGTCTTTCAGAAAAAATCGCATCCTTTGAAATAGATTCTAATAATCCAAAACAATTCTGAAGATAATTATTTGTATTTTAGACAAATACGTATGCTTATCAAGGGGCGCGATTCTTTATTTGATCTTGATATAAACGTATCTTTTGATGAGAAGACATCATTAGTTATCAGCGCGTTACTTCCTTGAAACTGCGTCTTTGAAGATATACGTTCTTTCAAGTTTATAGTTTGCAACGAATTAACATTTGTGAATCATAGAAACCTTTGATTCGCGTCCTTTCAAAGATAATTACTTCAAAGATGATTAGTTTGCAGTAGTTACTAAATCTTATTAATTAAGTTGCAAAGATATTGGCCTGTAGATGCAACTTCAATCTGTAGCAGCCTGTCGATGCAACTTCGATCTGTAGCAGCCTGTAGATTACTTCGATTCTTTTTGCTTAGAATCAAAATCATGGAGATTTAACGTCTTCTTTGATCAGATGTAATCTTCATCAAACTTATTCAACGTCTTCTGAAGATAATAATTACCATTTCTGATTATAGCAACCTGAGTTCCATTTCTGAAGATAATAATTACCATTTCTGATTATGATAACCTGAGTTAACTTTGACATCAATGACAATTCGTCTAATAGGGACGCCATCCAAGGTTTAAAGAGGAGACATGAGCTCCCAACCTCCCTTTTTATCCTTTAATTCCTGCGGGACCCCTTTTTGGGAGAGTTGCGGCCTATTTGGAAGTCATTGACTCTTCAACAGATTTTGTTATTGTGGTGGGTCCCTCTTCAAAGTGACTCAGCAGTCCAAGGAAAGTATTGAGGCCAGAATAGCATTTAGATAACTACTGCAGGACATCTGGTATATATTTGTATTTTGAGAGTTGGTCTTCCCCTTGTGTGCAGTCTCCAGCGTATCCTTGGAGTATAGAGTATATATTATGTGTTGAATATATTTTGAATGTGACCATACATTCTAAGTGTGACCAGTACCCAGCAAAAGGCCACAGATTGGAGCTATTTTTCCAGGTTAGAAAATACCATATTATTGTATGTTCAATATGACAAATGTTAAATACCTCTGCTGTTCATGAAATTTTAATGTTGTAATTTATTGCTGGTAATATTTGTGACGTTCATAATTCTATATCTGCAATTTTATTGTTAATCTGGATTTGGAAATTATATTTTCTGTGGTGTCCTATTCTGGAAAAATCCATTAAATGAATGTATAATCCCAAAACAATTGCAAGTCAGTGGCAACCAGTTCAAACAGCATTAGGGCAAACTGTTTGACGAAATGCTCAGACACTCATTTGGTCGGAATTGAAAAAAAAAATTGCATAGGAATTTAGGGTGGGATATATCACCTGAATAAACAAAAAACTAAAAAAGAAAAGAAAAGAAAAACACTCCTATTTAGATTTGAAAACAATGCCTAAAATACCCAAAAGGAATCACCAAAAATCTGCTAATAATAGGCAGGAATGCAGCTGGCAGTGGAAGATAAGAATAAATTAAAATTAAATAAGTGCCTGGAATTAGAGTTTCTAACTGTTGTGCCTAGATATAGGGTTTTTGATTACTAAGCAAAGAATTAGGGTTTTGACTACTATGCCCATACATCGTATGAACAATAAAGATCTAACACTCTCTCTTTGCAAGGAAGGTGTTTTCCAGCAACCCCAACACCATTCTCATGAATTCAAATTTCTCTTTTAACAGAGGCTTTGTCAGATTGTTTACAACCTGCTTATCTAAAGGAACATACTGAAAAATGACAGCTCGCTTCCAAAATCTATCTCTAAGAAAATGATAATGAATATCAATGTGCTTGGAGCAATCATGAAACACTAGGTTTTCAAATAGCTTAATACAGTTCTGTTGTCACAGTATACTATGGTCAACCCCAACATCTGATCAACAAGTTTTGCAATCAACTTGCAAAACCAGATAGCCTCACAACTAGTAGAAGTTGCTATGTACTCTGGTTCAGCTAAACTTAATTCAACTCAACCCATTTCCTACTGAACCAAGATATCATGCCTAACCCCAAGCTGAAACAAAACCCTTAAAGTGTTCTTTCTAGCCATCAACTACCCAATCTGAACCTATAAAACCATGCAGCATTAACTCTTCATTTCCAACATACTTCAGCCCTAATGAATTGTGCCCCTCAAGTATCTGATCACATGTTTTGCAGCGGTTCAATGAGCATGACTTGGCTCAACCATAAACTGAATTAATCTATTCACTGCAAAACAAATATTAAGTCTAGTATTTACCAAGTACAATAAAGAACCAATAAGTTTTATATATACAAATGGATCTATCAAATCAAATTTTAAATCACTAGTTAACTTTAGATATAATCATTGGAGTAACAGAAGGCTTACAATTCAACATTTGAAATCTGTTTAGAATTTTCTTGTGCACCTTCCCATACTTCAAGACCCAAGAAATAATGCATAAGACCAATATCTTTTATATCAAATTCAGAGGTCAACTCATCTTACACCATCCTATGAGCTTCTCACTAAAACCTATAAAAATAAGATCATCCACATACAAGACTAAAACCATTAGGTCATATTTATCTAATGAATAATGAGTATTAGGATTTGCATTTGTTTTAGTGAAGCCCAAACTTAATATGTATTCATCAATCCGAGAGTACCAAACAAGAGATGCTTGCTTAAGCTCATACAAATCCTTTTTCAACTCAAATACATGGGTATCACACCCATGCACCTCAAATCTTCTAGGCTGATTTATGTAAACCTCTTCTATGTTGCCACCATAAACATTATTTTTACATCTATCTAATACAAAGCCCAACTAAAATGATAAGCAAGCAACATAATTACTGATACAAAAATATCATAGGCAACTATACAAAAGTCTCATCATAATCAACTCCCTCTTTCTAAGAGAACCCACATACAACAAATCCAATCTTGAATTTCTCTATGCTCCCATCTATTGCATGCTTCACCTTGTACAAACACTTTCAATCAATAATTAATTTTGCTTTAAGTTTTGTCACAATCTCCCAACATTATTATGAATAATGGAGTTATATTCTTCTACAATGGCATCTCATCATACTTACTCTATGTTTGCCTCTTCAAAATTGGAAGCCTTGACATAATGATGGAAGACATTAAAGCAACATAACTGCTATGTTCCACCGGCGTCGGGGACGGGGGGACGTCGAGACGGGGGGACGGGTTTCCGAGACGGGGGGACAAAGGCCCTCACTTCGGAATGGGCGGGCGGGGGGCGGGAGGGGGGACGGGGTGTATATACTATATACTATACATATGGTACTTAAAATGCTAGTTATGAAAAGATGTATAAGACTATTAAGAAGTAAAATAGCAAAATTGAAATACTAAATTAGTACTTGAACATTGAACATTGAATATTGAAGTTTTCAGTATCGAATGATGAATTACTAATTAGAAATTAGAATAGTAATACTCAATACTACAATGTAACAATTGTTGCATCGACAAATGGAAGATTTCTATTATATTATATCAAAAATATCTGATTATAAAGATGATTACAATGAGTAGCATGATTATATGATATCAAAACAAGTACAAAATCAAAATGTCAAAATGACAAAATGTAGTGAAGGAGGCAGAGGCCTCTAATCATCCCTCGGGAGGTCGGCAAACTCCTCATCACTAGAACCACTGGACTCCTCAAGGTCAAGATCCGCCAAAGGAACACCAACCAACCCTATATCTGAAGCATCCTCATCCTCATCAATCTGTGATGGCTCCTCTGGCTCTACATCCCATCGTGCTGCTGGGCTCTCCTTGTACACACGTGTCCTGCGGTCAGTGATACGCAAGGCACTATGTACAGCCACTAGCTTCTCTGCTCTCTTAGAGGTAAGTCTATTCCTCTTAAGAGAGTGGATGAAGCTATAAGTAGACCAGTTCCTCTCAGAAGCTGAAGAACTAGAAACCTGGGACAGCAAACGAATGGCTAGTGTGGTAGTCAGTGATTTCGGTCCATGACAAGTCCACCACAAAATCGGATCCTCCTGTGCCATAGTTCTTATGTCCGCCTTTGCTGCAGCCTTATAACCCCTAAGAGTAGCAAATTTCGTCCACTCAGTGCGAATGGTGCCAGCAGCTTCAACATCATACATCCTATCAATGCATTTGAAGAACCCTTCCTTCACCTCATCATCCTGAATCGGTGTAACTCTCCCAGGCCTAGGCATGTACCACTTCGGATTCAATGCATAAGCAGCCATGTGCAAGGGAGTGTTTAGGCTGTCCCATCTACGCTGAATAATAGGCTGAATGTAAACATTGTAGAACGCTAAAGTGGGGTCCTTCTCTCGCACAACTGCCCTCATCTGACCAAGCATAGAATCAATGCACTCATACACCTCCCCAAGGTTAGGTGCATCCCCATCCCCATATCTGATGACCTGTACAACTGGTGTAATGATGGTGACAATATATTTTGCATCATGCCAAAATGCATCACTCTTCACTATCTCCTTCACCCTCTTCCCCTGCTCTGTCCTGGACCCATCCCAACGATTCCATTCTTGTGTCATAACCATGACTTGCAGTGGCTCTTGCAACTCAAGCATTCTCTCCAAAAGAATGAAATAGGATGCATATCTGGTCTCAACTGGTTTCAAGAACTCCTTCGCGAAGCTCCTGAAGATGGCATGTGAAGTGTGGTGGTTGCAGATATACATCTGCACATCTCTAGCATTGCTGACCACTCCTCTAATCCACTCAATCTTCCCCATGTCCTTGAGTGCATTGTTCATGGCATGCACACAACATGGAGTCCACCAAATGTGTCTGTATGATGCCTCTATAAGCCTCCCTGCAGCTCTGCACACATGTGCTGCATCTGTCACTACTTGGACCACATTTTGTGGCCCAATCTCCTCAATAGCTGCCTCGAAGGATCTCAAACTGAAAATCAGCATCTTTTCGATGCCCTGAACAATCAACCGCCCTGAGAAAGAATGGCCCCTCTGAAGCATGTAACTATAACATTGATGAGTGGACGATGCCTAATGTCCATCCACCCATCCATAACTATGCTACATCCAGACTCCTCCCAACATGCCCTCATCGTCTCCATCAATGAATTGATCTTGGCATAGTTGTTATCCAAGATCGTGGTCCTCAATTTGTGCTCACCTGGTGGCACATATGATGGTCCTCCCTTCGCCACCATCGACATCATCTCCTTATAATAAGGAGATCGAGCTACATGGAATGGGATTCCATTGGCAAAAAAGAACCTGCCAATGGAATCATCTATCTGATCCCTCAGGTGCACATTAAATAAATCAGCTATGGGGTTAGGCTGACTTTGCATCTTGCGTTTCCCCTTGCCCTGTTGTGATTCAGCCATAGTGCTATAAGTGGATGACGGTCCTGAGGCTGACCCTGACAATGTTCCTGCTCTCTGATGCAATGTAGGAGTAGAAATACGTGGCTGCGTCTGCATTTGCTGCTCCTGAATCTGCTGAATAGTCTGAATATGTTGCCTACCAGACAAGGTAGTAGGCATTGGAATTGCCAGGTCATCTGGAACACCCCAAAGCTTGTTGAATTCAATTCTGTATTTCAAATTTTTAGGGTCCTTCAAAAATTCGCATGCTCCCACACCCTTTCCTGGCCAAAAGAGGAAGTGTGCATTAACTCTGGTGATGCTCCCAAACCAATCATCACCACAAATGTTGCATTGCCATTTCCTCGTACCACCAGTTGATGACGTTGGGGCTGTTATTCTTGTTGCAAACTATTTGAGAGGAGATTTGGGATCATAAGGACCCCTAGCCCACTTTGCCAAAACCTGGGAAGGGCAATCAGTAGAAACTGGTGCACTAGCTATGGAACTAGTATGCCCTTCTGGATTTGACCCTTGCTCACCCCCCTCATTGTGCTCATCCTCATGCTCAGGTTCATATTCTGATTGACTTGCACTATGAGAATTAGTTTCCATCTCATGCTCACTCATTTCATGACTATGGGAGCTCATTTTGACACTGCATTTCACAAAATGAAAAAAAATTCAATAAACACATAGTTTCAGCCTATGCCCTACTTTAAAATTAAAAAATAAAACTCTATATTTTAAATTTTTCAACAAATTTTATATTGCAAAACAAAATCTAAGATTCTAAATTAATTTAGAAACTAGAAAATGGAACAACAAGAATTTAGAATTTAGAAATGAAATAAGAAAAATTAAAAAATGAAACAACAAGAAATGAAAGAACTTAGAACATTGAAAATCAGAAAATAAAATAAAAAATAAGTTAAAAACCCTACCTTTTGCTTGAAAAATCTCTTCAACAAGGTGAAGAATCTTCCTCCTCTTCTTCTTCTTGCTCCTTGACACTCCTTTTTTTCTTTCAATCACTCCTTTCACTCCTCCAATCACTCTTTCCTCAGCCTTCACTCTTCTTCTTCTTGCTGTAGCAAACAAGTAGAAATGCAAATGTGAATCAAAATGAAGATTAGAGGGCCTTTTGAAGGCATGTTAGAGTTTAGATGGGCCCCACATGCCCTTAGGGTTTGAATAGAACAAATAAACTATTAAAAAAATGTTTTAAATTTGATTTTTAAACTTCCTTTTTGCTGTCCGCCGCGGGAGACGCCTGGGCGTCCCCGAGACGCTCGAGGGACGCCCAGGCGTCTCCCTCGGCGTCTCGAAGACGCCCAGGCGTCTCGGAAACGCCCAAGCGTCTCCGGCGGCGAGCCAAGGAACGGTGGCGCCGCCGGAGACGTGTGAACGCCGTCCCCACGTCTCCAGGACGTCCCCGTTCCCGAGACGCTAGGGCCTAGAGGGGGGACGCGTCCCCGGGGTTCACTGCATAACTGGGAAACTTCTTAGGTGGATGACTCACCCTAAAAGAAGTTTCTAGTGCTCCAACTTGCCCATATGCCTCCTACAAAGTTTGAGTAAGCCATTTGGGTTTCTTCATTGTTTTAGACGAGGCTAAGTTGTCTTTTTCCTTGTTGTAATTTGGCTGATGAGCAATAGACAATACTTTGTTGAACAGAACTTGGAACAACAACCTGCTCGTTGTCTTCAACCTCTAAGAGGCACTCTTGAGGCTTAGAGGACGATACATATTCATCGAATTTAACATCTTTGCTCGCTACAATCTTTCTTTGTGATGAAACATAAATTTTATATGCCTTAGAAGATTCATTGTAACCCGCAAAGACACCCTTCAAGATGAAGAGTTCAAATTTGTCCTTTTCCTCTTCTAGCATTCGAATATAAATAGCACTTCCAAAAACTCAAAAGTAAAGAAAATCAAGTTTCTCTCCAATGAAAGCTTCTTCTGGAGTCTTCTCCTTCAACACCTTGTGAAGACATCTATATAATATGTATACTACACAAACACATGCTTCAAGCCTAAGAAACATGGGTACATCTAAGTCATGAATCATGTAACCCCCCTCCGATTTGTTATGTCTTCTTGATAGCTCGGATACTTTGTTAGACTATGTTTTATGTTATGGTTATTCTATTGCTAACAGTGGAGCGATGATAGACTATATTGATGTGATGACACATTATATGCATGATGATTTTGTTAATATGCTTTATGTTTGCATAGATGCTTAGTTGTGATGACACTGCTATATTTATTTATTGTAGTTTAATTGATATATTATTTCGTCAGTTGATGTGACATTGTATGAGTGAAGAGAACGGTATTGCATCACTCGCTTGCGAGTGCCCTGTGATTTCCGCGATTCTCTCCACAGTTTGTATGAATTACTATCTGTATACATGTGCGACATTTGCTTGTTTGTAGGATTGCAGGTACAAGACATTAGCTTCACTTGGTTTCACAGGTCTGAGCGTGTCCACTATTCAACAGTAATATTGGGAGATAGTAACGGATTACTTAGTCGTCCCTTTACCCTAGTACAGTGTGTCAGTTTGAGCTTTGGTCTTAGCCTTATCATTGTTGTTTTGGGTATTTTATTATTGTGCAAATTTAATTTGGTAGATTAAATGTGTATTGATTTATTTATTTAATTAATTGACTTATTGTTGTGAAGGCTTCAGAATAAATAAATAAATTAATTTAATTTGGTTATGTTGTTGAGTAAAATTTTATTATTAAAATAAATGGTAATTAAATAAATAAGAATATTTAAATTGGTTGCAATTAGTAAATTGTATTATTTTATTTAAATGCATGTGAATGGAAAATATCTGAGTTGTTGAGGGAAAAGATATTTTGTTGAAATAACTCTGAGTTAGAAATTTGTTATCTAGTTGTTGAAAATTCATTCTGGGAGGAGATATTTGAGAAAAGAAAAGAAAATTGTTTCACAGGAAAAGTTTTGTAGGGGTTGTGGAAAATTGGTGAGGAAATTGTGGATCTCTATGAGGAAATTGTTTTAGAATTATTTTGCTGTAGAATTCTTGGCTGTGTTTTTTGTTGTGTCTTCTGGAAGGAGACAATTGCATTGAAAAAAAGCTTTGGCTACATTGGGAATTGAAATTACAAGAAGCTCGACAACATTTTCTTGAGGCAACATTCTTCTGTAACAGGTTCTTTACTGTTTTTGTGAAATTTGAAATTGAAAAGTTATTTTATTACTGTAATGCAAATTGGAAATGTTTTAGGAAAGCATTTTTCAATACTGTAGAAGTTCTTGTTTCTTTCTTTTAAAAGATTGCCGTGAAAATGAAACCTCTGTAGAAAACAATTAAAAATCCTCTGTGTAATTTGTTTATTCGAAATAAGTTTTTACAGAAGGAAATTATAGTGGAATTATTGAACCTCTGTTGAATTTAAATCAAAACTTAGAAACCTCTTTCTGTAGAAAATGGTAAATTACCGTGAAGATTTAGATCCTTGTAGGAATGTTTTTTAACACAATAGAAAATTTAAAAGAAAAGTATTTGAGGAATTAGAAAACCTCTGTAGAATTGAAAATGAAATCTTCTGATAAATTTGGGAAAACTGAAATAATTGGAAACCTCTATTAATTTGAAAATCAAAACAGCAAAGAGAGTGCGTCACTAAATTAATCATAACTCGAAATTTACGAACTGGATAGGGCTGAATTTTTTATATGTTTTAGACGACATGATTGCGCACCTTCAGTAAAAATTTCAGAGAAACCCAAATCCGAAAACAAAAGTTATTAAAGTCGCAATAGACTGGTTATATGATTAGGATTGTTCGAAAATTGTAAATTTATATTTATATATTTATTTATTTGTTTAAAAATATATATTAGAAAAATTGGATATAATTTTAGAATATTTAAGTATAAATATATTTAAATGTATTTTTAAATAGGTGCATGCACATGCACAATTAAATATTTTAAAATAAACATTGGAAAAGAATAATTAGATTATGTAATTAGAAAATATATATATATTTATTTAAAAATGATATTTATTTAAATGAATATTATATTGCATGCAATGCACAAGTAGGTGTTTTATAATAAATTGATTTTATTAGAAAGATTGAATATTTAATTAAGGAAATTGAGTTAAGTATTAAGAGCAGTTGAGATTTGGAAGTGGAATATTTAATTATTTCGTTGTTAGTTTATTAAATTGAAAGTGTTTTGGATGATGTATTTTAATATGCAAGAATTGATTGTAATGGATTTAGGAAATCCAAATAATAGTATTTGTTATTTTCTTGAATTGTATTTGAAAACACGTGTTTCTGTAATTGTGTACTGAGGGGAAATATTTGTCATTATGTGAATTTGAGTCTTCCAGAGTTGTAATTGTGAAAGGGTTGTGGTAATTTTAATTCACCCTTTGAGTTTCTTGGGTAATGCACGTATTGAGTTTCTGTATTGGACATCCGTCGAGATGTGTTACCTTTTAAGGTGTATTGGTTATTGTTATCAGTTCTTAGTGCACTGTCTACCCTTGGCATGTAGTTTGAGTTATGTGTTGTCGATAGGCGAGTGGCTTTCAGCGAAGGTTGGGACACAAAGTGGTCCCAGGACAACTCGTGTGGGAGTCAGTATAATCAAGTGGGAATTAAATAATCTATTAGCTTAACACATATAACAAGATATTTAGCCTCGCTCATTGGCTCAAGGGCTTGTATGAGACTTGAAATGAGTCGCGAAGGCCTAGAATGGTTAGATCGTTATCTTGTCTTCTCGAAAGATAACCGATTCTGCACTGGTGTGCATGTGGGGCCAGAATCGTAAGAGGTTACCAGAATAACCCTAGAGGGGGGCCGGGACCTAGGAAGATCTCCTTTGGATAACCAATGCAACCTTTGTGATGACACTCCTCCTATGTCAACAGTCAGTTTACTGTATTGTGTTGGTAATTGATTTTGTGATTCTAGAAGCAATGTGACCCTAGTTCTTGTTTATCTATTCTATGAGTATTTTTGTATATTGTCTATGTCTAGAGGTAATAGGTTGTCTTGGTTTCCTGTCACTATCTCCTAGCACGGGGGTTGGGCCTACGGGTACCAGATGGTTGGGTGGCGTGCATCTTACACTGTTGCGTTTCTCTTCCTGTTCGTGATGGCGAGATCTTCTTCTTTGAGGATCTCATGTGGTTCCCTGGAGTTGTTCTTCTCCTTCATTGTAACTATAGATCTATATGTATAATTGTAATACCTCATTTGTATCGAGGTGAACCTTTGTGATGTAATTGTAAAAATATTATGATCTATTCATTATTGGATTTAATGGTGTTGTATCTGTGGAAATATGTTTAATATATTTCTATGTGTTAGATTTATTTTGAAATGGTTTAATGCTTAGTTGTAAGTTGTATCTTGAGTTGAATATTCATATACTATGGTTGGTTAAATTTTATAAGTAATGATGTTCGCATGTAGACGCGTTGCATAGCCTAGAGGATGTATGTGGTTAGAGTAGGATACTTTACTCGTCTTGTTTTAACTTTAAGGAAAAAAAATTAGTTGTGCTTCCACAGTATTGCATCATCCTCTAGGTTGCGGGACGGGGTTTTACAAATCATAAGCTTAGTAGTCTCTATGATGGACCTATTCTTCCTCTCTGCAATCCCATTTTGTTAAGGGTTGTATGACAGTTAACTCCCTCTCGATCCTTTTATCTTTACAAAAAGCATAAAATCCCTTAGAGATATACTCACCTCCATAGTCAGACCTCAACACCTTAATCCTTCTACATGTCTGATTTTCCACATGAGCTTTGAACTCATGAAATTTTCCAAAGACCTCATCTTTGGTCTTCATAAAACAAATATAAGTTTTTCTTAAAGAATCATCAATGAAAAAAGCATAAAAGTGTTTCTAGCCAATAAGACTGCTAACATATGTCCACAAACATCTAAACAAATCAAATCTAATATTCCTCTTGGCCTGTGTTCATTACTAGGAAAGCAGTTTTGATCTGTTTGCCAAGTGCATACCCCTTGCATACACCAACCTTTTCTACCTTAATTTAGATAATCCATGCACCATATTCTTCAAAAGAGGTAGAACTCCATAATGCGAGTGGTCAAATCTCTTGTGCCAAAGCTCACACGATTCATCACTATCATGTATCAAGGCTTCCTACTTAATTAGATCGGCAATCAACCTGTAAAGATCTCCTTCACGAATTCCTCTAACAGATACTCGACTTGGATCTTGGCTGCAATTTCTGATGATAACTTCTTGTTCACTAAATTCAGTCACACAGGTTATCATGGCAGACATTGAAAGTAAATTCTTTGTCAATCCTAGAACATAAAGAACATCATGAAGAACAAGAACATCACCAAAAGAAATGCAGAATGAGATAATTCCAATCCCCATGACAAGATAAGCTAAACCCTAAACCCTAAGCATCACCAAGCTCAACCTCTGTGTTAGCCATCCACTCGTAAAGTCTATTGAAGGTCATGTGTCTAATTGGCCCTGTTAGTTTTTATGATCAAATTAGTGCACAGAAATTTAATTCAAAATCAGACACAAAGACACAGCAGATACCCTGGGAAAACCCTCCACTTGAGGGATAAAAAAACCCAGCAACAATATATCACTTATATATTGAATCACAACAATAATTGTCTCCTTTACAAGAGGCCAATATGAAGGCCAAATATAAGCACCTCAAACTGATGCAACACAGATACAAAAAGATGTAACTTGCAGATTATAAACTCAGCCTTCAATCTGCTCTTCTACAGAATACCGATCTGTACTTCCTCTTCTTAATTCGCACTTGAGAATAATCAAACTATAATGCATATGAATGAAACTGAATATGATGAACAATGAATGATCATCGAGCATATATACCATGTGATAGGGAGAGGATGTGACCCTTCAAAACAAGTCGACCACCATAGAAGAATACATCCCTTCATTAAATCGCGTCCCAATGAAGGAGTATGTCCCTTGAAAATTGCGTCCAAGGGAGATGTCGGCCTTCTCAATAATTAAATATTATTTGATACAAATCATGTCTCTTCATAAAATAGATGTCGGCCTCAACTAGTAAATAAAACATTATTTAGAAATGGGTGTGCCTCTTCATCCAATCGCCGACTTCATAAATTAAATAGCCATCGGCTATAATTTAATTTATCATGTAAGGAGATCGGCTGGAAGGATACACCTGACGCTGCTATGAACATCAACACTCCCTCTCAGCTAGGGAGGATACTTCCAACTACACAAGACATATCACCTCATCATGATGTCAACCACAATGGCTACTCCCATATGTGGAAAGGAAAGATATCACCTCATCGTGATATCAACCATTATGGCTACACCCATGTATAGTATGTACAAGTGCTCATCACTCAACGTGATGTTGTCACCTCATTGTGGTGTTCACCATGGCTCTCCCAGAGGGTGAACCACAAGTACAATAAAAGCATCACGGTCTCTATCACGTGATGTTGTCATGGAGTCACACACATGACATCCACCATGGCTCTCCCAAAGGGTGGAAACAAGGGCTTTCACCTCAAATCTCAAAGAGAAATGCATTAACAAGGGCTTGCACCTCAAATCTCTCTCAAAGATAAATGCATTAAAGAGGATCACGTATACTAAGACTCCTTCTCAGCTAGGGCTTGATTCTCCACCATACCAAGCTTGTCTCGAAAGTACACAAACTTTATCCTGGAGAGAGGCTTGGTGAGAATGTTTGTTGTCTTCTCATCAGTGCTGATATACTTCAACTGAATTGCTTTCCTCAATACCATATCTCTGATATAATGGTATTTGATTTCCACATGCTTAGTCCCGTCATGAAACACAGGGTTGGCAGAAAACTTCACATAGCTCTGGTTATCACAATGAATGATAGTTGGCTCCATTGATTGCCCAAACAATCCTACAAGGAGCTTCTGAAGCTACACTGCTTCTCGAGCTGCCACACAAGCTGCAATATACTCGGCCTCTGTTGTACTCAATGCCACTGAAGACTGCTTCCTGCTGCACCAAGATATCATCGCAGACCCCAAACTGAAGCAACATCCAGATGTACTCTTCTGATCAGTAACACACCCTGGCCAATCAGAATCAGTATAACCATGCAGCTTCAAATCCACACCTGAAGAATATCTCAACCCATATCCAACTATGCCACGCAAGTATCTCAGGATATGTTTTGCTGCAACTAGATGTATTTGCCTTGGTTCACACATGAACTAACTAAGTGCACTCACTGTATAGCAAATATATGGTCTAGTATTCACTAGATACATCAATGATCCAATCAATTGTCTGTACATCATGGGATCCACCAGATCTAAACTAGCTGCAGCCTCTTTCAACTTATGCAAGTTGATCTCCATAGGCATAGACATGGATTTGCAATCCATCATACCAAATCTCTTCAGAATATCAATAGTATACATCCCTTCACTTAGAATCATCTCATCTGGCTTCTGCCATACTTTTAAGCCAAGGAAGTAATGCATGAGACCTGTTGTGACCTTTTCACACATCGCCCCATTCAAAATGGGGACCCCTAGTTTTTGCTCCATTCTGGTCTTTTTGGCTTTGGTTTTTCTCTCTCTCTCTCTCTCTGTCTCTTTTCTATGGTCTACCTTTCGGGCAACGTGCCCGCCATTGAGCTTAAACGTGAAATTTGGCCGTCTGAAAATTAGGGTTTCCATCCTTCTAGTCAATCCGAGATCGAAAAAGGTGAATATATTCAAAACAGGGATTGACTTTGAGGTCAGTGTGCTTCCAGCAAGCTTCCACTGAAATTTCATCAGATTCTGACAACTTACTATTTTTAGTAAGTGTGTAATTCCAGGCGTTCCTTCAGCATTCTTGAAGTTTTAACAATCACACTACATTCAGAACACATCAAGCTACTTGTTATCACGGAATCTAGCAGCGCTCGTTCCATGGATAACCCCCCTACGAAACTTGTCCGTTTCCTAAGATTCATGAAGTTCAAGTACGCATAACGGAGCGATTTTCAAGTCACCTCGAAATGCGTTCCCAAATCTCGAATAGTCAATTCGAGCATTCCCCCTTGTTCGCCTCGCAAAGACCTTCGAAACGAGATCTTTCGCGACGTTTCACTGTTCTTACTTTGCAAATTGCGGAAGATGCAGTAGCACTGAAAAAGTGCGCTCCTGCAAGGAAATTCCAATTTTTTGACTAAGTCTGGAAATGTAAGGGCGCTAAAATTTAGCGCCCCTACATGCAGTGAATTTCCAAAAAATGTAAGGGCGCTAAATTTTAGCCAAGTACATTTTCTTTCTATTAATTTAACTTTTATCAGACGCTTCTTCAATGATTTCCTCGCCATTAATCAGCCACTTTTCGTGGCTCTAAATTTATTGTAACGACTTAGGTTTTAATTTTCATTTGCAATTATGAATGACTCACACTTTGTTGTTTGTATTTATTTCTTTTTATTCTCCTCTCATTGGCAATTATTCTTCTCATCTCAGAATTTATGCTTAAAGATTTCCGCCATTCATCTCTTCAGCAATATTTGTGTTTGGCCCTGGTAAGACTTTCATTTGGTTTTGTATTTCCATTTGTATATATCCATGGTTATCATACACGTTTTGGTTTCTTCATTCACGTTTTTCATTTCATTCGTTTTTGATTCTTTCCATTCGTGTCCTCCTCCATTCGTGTTTTTCTTCTCTTTACGCAATGGGATCCTCCTTCATTGTTTTGGATGCGTCCTTCTTTTCCTCCGCGTTTGCCTTTCATTGTTTGCTTTCATTGCAAGAACATTGGTGAGCCTTTGCTAACCCTACGCATTCCTTTCTTTGTTTTCTCCAAACGCGTATTGTTCTGCATTCGCGTTTCTTTGTTTCACATACGCGTTTCTTCTCTTGTCTCCCATACGCGTTTCTTCCTACCTTTCTCCTCTGCGTGCAATATCACTTGGGAATTTCTATCTACCCGCCATGCTTGTGTTGAGGTATCTTTGTTAGAAGTTCATCCGTTTTGGTAAACATTGGAAAGATTCGCCATTGTGAAAAAGAATTCCTTTGACCTTTGAATGAAAATGTAATAGAATGGAGATGGTTTCGAATGACATTTCAAAGTTAACCAAACATTGCCTTTGCTGAAGCTTGAGCGCCTTCACCATCCCTCATTACATTTGCATGTTCAAAAATTGCCAAAATTGTAGAAGCGCTAATTTTCAGCGCTATGACATTTCAAACTTAACAAAAATTGCCTAACACTGAAAAGTGTAAGGGCGCTAAAATTTAGCGCCCTTACACCAAAAGCAATTTTCTCATAATGTAAGGGCGCTGAATTTTAGCGCCCTTACACTTTTTTCTGACTTTTTCCAATTCCTTCCAAAAGAACTTCATTTTTTACCAGTACATCCCT
>VDFB02387715.1:0-27142 GCA_007258455.2 Sequoia sempervirens | reverse complement strand
TCATTTAATTATGACACTTAGTGACATATTAAATAAATAAATAAAATTTATTTATTTAATAATCATGAAGAATACAAAGACATGAATTAATTAAATAATTAAAGATTATTTAATTAATAGTTGAAAGTGGACCAAGGACATAAATATTTTAATTATATCAAGAAGAAATCTGGTGACAATAGAGCTTGCATGCCTAGGTCATTTTAAAGTGCCCACAGGACATAAAGAGCTTATTTTCCTTATTTTTGATAACACACATAGATACGATGCATCAAGGTATAAAGAACCAAGATGATGTTGTACCTAGTGTGATGGACTTTGACTCAACAAATAGATAGGAGTATCATTGTTCACACCTAGCATACAAAACCTTATTAGGATGCAATTCAAATATTTCAAAAATATCAAACCAAAACATAGAAAGGTAAAACCTCCCAATGTAATAGTCAACAAAGCATTTAAAATACCCTCCCTACAAACCAAACAAC
This sequence comes from Sequoia sempervirens, assembly GCA_007258455.2. Lineage (NCBI taxonomy): Eukaryota > Viridiplantae > Streptophyta > Pinopsida > Cupressales > Cupressaceae > Sequoia > Sequoia sempervirens. The sequence continues at coordinate 26,654 of VDFB02387715.1, read as the reverse complement.
GTAAGCATGACCAAGGTTATATTATAAGAACATCCAACAAACACAATAGACAAAAGATAACGATCAATGCCCCCATTCCTTTCTCTCTAAATTGTTTTGATAGACATCATCGCTCGAGAAGTCATTGGAATGGGCACAATAAGATAAATACACAAGACAAAGATCAAGTAAACAAACAAGCTAATGTTCTTCATACCTTTAGCCAAGACTAAACTATGGTGAGGTCTGATGTTGATGTCTATTGTAGGAAGGATGTATCCTAGGACATGATGTTATTAGATGATATATTGAGACTAATGGGATGATGGGCTATTGATACCAAGAGTTAACCAACTTGTTTACCTACTAACCTAGACTTGAGACCTTGATGTTTGAGTTTTCACTTTCAATTTGCTAAACTTGTTTCCGATTGTTTTGCCAAAGTTTAAAGATGATGATCATTTATTATGAGCAGATGTTTATTGTGGAGCAGATGTTTATTGTGGGTGATAATTGAAGTGGGATCGATGATTTTGGGTTTTTTGAATGTTTTTGGTATTTTTGAAATTTTTTGAGGCTATTTTTTGGATGTTCGAGATGTTTTACAAATGTTTTGATTTTTAAAATTTCTAATGTTTTTGTGTTTTCTAAGATTTTGACCAAGAACCTAACCTGAAGACCTATCCTAGGGGCCTCGGGGCTGATCAAAGATTAGCCTTGCCTACGATTATACATGTAGAGACCACATAGTTTGTGACATAGACTTCGTTTATTGACGAAGAATGAACATTGGATTACGTTTCTTTGTGAAGGACTCCTAGAGGACTGACCTAATGTGTCTTGGGGCACATCAATGATGGCCTGCCTATGTTGAGAGCTCGAGACTAGAGTTCGATATGACAACTCTATTTTTGGTTTTTACTCTTTTGACCTATTTTGGGATTTTGACATGTTTTGGATTTTTGGATTTTCACGATTTTAGAATGTTTTGAATTTTTGATTTTTGATTTTTTTGGATTTTTGGATTTTACGAATGTTTTTGGATTTTACGATTTTCTAAATGTTTTTGGATTTTCTGATTTTTGAATGTTTTTGGATTTTTGATTTTGAATGTTTTTGGATATTTTGATTTTACGAATGTTTTTGGATTTTAAGATTTTCTAAATGTTTTTAGATTTTATGAATGTTTTTAGATTTTTCGATTTTTGAATGTTTTTGATTTTTGATTTTAAGAAAGATTTTTTTGGATTTATGATTTTTGAATGTTTTGGATATTTTTATTTTGAATGTTTTTGGATTTTTTGGATTTTAAGGAAAAATTCAAGAATATACATGAATCTGATCCAATGCAGGTATAAAAACATGCCCCCAGTGTAAGGCGATAGACTACCCCAATATAGTCAAGACAAACTAACCTTTAAGAATGTACCAAGTAGTTCTAAGATGGAACATGATACAAACCCAAGATCAAGCCATGATGTGGATGTGGATGGGTGAAATGGACTGTGATGGAAAGTGATGGTAGGTTATGTAGAACAAACCAATGAATCAATGGTGGATGGAGAGTGCTTATTTACACAAGGCGCCTATTTTCCAGGTTTTCACCAAGGTACTTGCCCAAAGCGCCATCAAATTGGTTTTCACTAGAGGACAATTTTTTTCTTTACTGTTTTCAATCCTTTTTTCTATTGTTTTTGGATTTTTATGTTTTATGATTTTTTTGGATTTTTTTGGATTTATATCTTGCAAGTTTAGGCATAATTTTTTTTAAGATGGGAGCTATTGATAGACTTCCATAGAGGCTCACCTTCAGGTGTAGATAATTGATATGCTCCTAATTTATAACTTGTCTTCATGATGAAGGGTCCCAACCAATTGGGTTCAAATTTTCCTTTGCTATCTGGATTTGGTACATTTTTCTAATTCTCTTTCAACTCGAGCTCTCTGACTTGAAATGACCAACTCTTGATCTTCTTATTATAGCTTCACTTGAGATGGTTTTGGTAGACCTACAAGTGGTTCAAAGTATCCATGCACCGTTCATCTAGTAGTTCAAGCTCGTTCAATCATGACACCCGATATTCTTCATCAGTAATGAGATTCTACAATGATATTATTAAGGATGAGAGCTCGATCTCAATATGAAGGGTGGCTTTTGATCTGTAGACTAGGGAGAAAGGGGTTGCACTTGTAGGTGTGCAGATACTTGTTCGGTAGGCCCATAAGGTGGGATTTAGTTGTAGGTGCCAGTCAAAACCAACTTCATTGACTGTTTTCTTGAGGATCTTTAGGATGGTTTTATTAGAAGCCTCATCTTGGTCGTTACCCTAGGGGTAGTATAGAGTGGAGAAGCAATGTTGGATATTAAATTTTTGGCATAGTTCCTGAACATCCTGGTTCATGAAAGGTGTCTCATTATTTGAGATAAGGGCTTGTGGGACACCATAACAAAAAAATAGGTAATTTAGGATGAATTTGGAAATATACTTCCCTATGATGTAGGCCATTGGGATGGCCTTTACCCATTTTGTAAAGTACTTTGTTGCAGTAATAATGAACTTGTGTCGATTAGATGAGGTGGGAGTGATTTTACCAATGAGATCAAGCCCCCATTGTGAAAAGGGCCAAGGTGTTATAATCGATTAGAGATCTTGAGTTGGTGTATGAATAAGGTCACCATGTTGTCAGCATTACAAACATCTGTAGACATAATTATGGGCCTCCTTTTCCATTTTAGGCTAGTAGTACCCCATTCTCAACAATTTCTTGGCCAAGGTAATACCACTAGAATGTGAACCAAAAATGCCATTGTGTACCTCAATTAAAGTAGTCAAAGCTTCCTTAGGGTTAAGGCATCACAAAAGGGTTCCTTTGATACTCCTATGATACAAGGTGTCACCTTAGATAAAAAAATGGGGTGACTTCTTGACAAATGTTCTTTTAAGGTTTGGGGTGATATCAATAGGGAGGACTCCTATTTTTAGGTATGTGTATGTTCCATGGTACCAAGGATCACTGGGACCAACGATTTCACACACAAACTCATAATATGGTACTTCAAAAGCTGGTATGAGAAGCTGTTCTACTAGGAATTCATGTTTGTGGATGTTGAGTGGAATCTCTGGTAATGATCCGATTATTTCCATAACATCAGCTACTCTGTTGTTTTCCCTTGGTATTTGCTCAAATGTGATGTTGATGAAGAATTATTTGGGACTCTCTACCAGTTTCTTATATAGGGTTAGCTTGTCATCCTTTGTTTGGTATTCATCATTGACTTGGTTGATGATTAGCTACGAGTCCCCATAGACCTTAAGTGCCATAATCTGCCATTGTATTACAATTTTGAGTCCTATGACAAGAGCCTCGTACTCCACAATGTTGTTTGTGCAAGTAAAAGACAACTTATATGACTTCAGTATGCAATCGCCTTGTGGTGTGATGAAGAAGACTCCTACTCCTGATCCATGTTGAGCTCCTAAGCCATGTTGAGTATATGACCCATCAAAGTATACTTTCTAATGATCTGCTACCCTTAGATTAAAAGTTGACTAATTAGGGAATTATGATACTAATGGGTTTTCTGAATATATAGGTGCCTTTGCTAGTTGATTTGTAATTACCTGTCCTTTGATGGATTTCTTTTCTACATACTCAATGTCATATTCTTCTAGGATCATGATCCACTTAGCCATTCACTGTGTGAGCATTGCTTTAGAAAGTAGATACTTGAGAGGGTCTATTTTGGCGATGAGTTTAATTTGATGAGCCAACATGTAGTTCCTAAATTTTTGTGCAACAAATACCACTACAAGGAAATCCTTCTCAATGAATGTGTAATTCAACTCGTGTCCCATCATGGTTCTACTAATATAGTAAAAGGATATCTCTTTCCTTGTTTCATCATGCTAAGCTAAGAGAGTGCCAAGGGCTACTACTATTACTGATATGTAGAGTATCAATGGTTTGTTTCAAATTGGTGGCATGAGGAATGATAGTGTTAGCAAGTATTCTTTGATTTTATTGAATGCATGATCGCATTTATCATCCCACTTGTATGCTACCCCCTTTGGAGTAGATGAGAATATGGTATAGCCTTATCTGCTAACTGTTTTATGAACCGATGAATGGATTGAAGCCTTCCTTCCAAACCCCTTAACCGCTTCATTGTTTGTGGTGCTTCTAATTCAAGAATTTCTTTGAATTTTGTTGGGTCTATCTTGATTCCCCTCATTGATACGATATACCCCAGAAGTTTTCCTAATTGCACACCAAAGACACATTTCTTAGGGTTGAGTCTAACCTTATATTCTTTGAGTCTGTCAAAGATGGAGCTTAGTGTTGCTATGTGGTCTTGAAACTTCCTTGATTTGGCTAATATGTCATCAACATAATCCTCTACATATTTTTGGATCATGTCATGAAAAATTAAATTCATAGCCCTTTGGTATGTAGCTCCAATATTCTTTAACCCAAACAACATCATGTTCTAGCAATAAGTCCCCCATGGACAAGTGAAAGTTGTCTTATGTTGATTGTCCTTAGCTATCATTATTTGATTGTACACTGAGAACACATCCATTAATGACAAAATTTAATGCCCTACCATCATATCCAAAATCATGTCTATATTTGGGAGAGGGAAATAATCCTTAAGGAATGCTTTGTTTATGTCCCTAAAGTCAGTGTAGATGTGAATGCCCCTAGTGGGCTTAGAAATAGGTACAAGGTTTGAAACCCATTTTGGATAATCAATTGGCCATATGAAGCCAACATCAAGGATTTTCTATAATTCAAGTTTGACCAGTAATGCGATATGTAGATGCATCTTTCTTAAATTTTGTCTTACTAGTTTCGCCTCTGGATAAACGACTAGATGATGAACCACAACCTTTGGATCAAGACCAGGCATATCAACATAGGTCCATGCAAATTTTACCTTTCTTTCTCTCGAAAATATAGCTAGAAGTTCTTATTTCTTGGTTAGGAGAGAATCTCCATAGAAAGTGATATGTGGTGTCTCTTCAATTCCCAGATTGACTAGATTACATTTCTCTACCAAGACAGTTGATTTTTCCTGATGAATAAAACTAAGGGGAAGATTGAATCCCTCATTCTTTGGTGCCTCAAATAGGTTTTCACCATTGGATACTTCCTTTGTTTTTAGTATTTTTGGGTCAGAAAGTGCCATAGTGTGGTTTTCACTTAAAGACCTAGATATTACTCTTAGATTTTCAATTTTGGGACTAAGAGATTCAATTGTTTCCCCATAGTATGCATGTGTGTCCAATTCAATATCAAACCCCACTTTATGATATCCATATGGTAGGGTATCCCTTAGTCCCATGAATTATGAGAGAGCCTCATCATTTTCAAATGTGTCTAAGATCGGTGGTCCTTGTTGGTCACAGTATATTAGTTGGGGGTAGACAAGCTTAAGTTTAGTGGTTTGGTTACTCAGCTCAAAAGACATGGTAGTGATCATGAAAAGGGAGGAATCCTCAAATAACATGGATAGGTCAGTGATGTGGTCCTTGTCACACAAATTGGTTATATGAAACGTATAGTTATCTAGAGGTAGACCTATGGATACCAGTAACTGAGGAGGAGCTTTGAATTTTTTAACTAGGGCACCTCTACCACGATTGGTTATCTTTAGAGGGGTACATCCAAGGCCAAGATTCTTAAGGTGCTTCTCAACAATGATAGGTTCTAATAGGAAATTTTTATTTTGACTAAATCTATTGTTCTTGTTGTAGCCCATGCCAAGAATTAACTATAGTCCTTTGTTATCATTGTCCATTGGGAGAGCATGCACATGCCTTTCATCTTGGTATAGGAGACTTGATACATCCTTTTCATCTACCACTTCTTATCTTAGGTCCCCCTAGCTTTTAAATCTGGAGGGATCTACTTTGAAGGTTTGAGATGGTGTGTCAATTAGTTGTGGCTTCCCACGAGATCTAGGAGATTGAGGTAACTCTATGATTACTAAAGAGTTCTTTTTCATTTTATTGTCTCCACACCCGTTATCTTGGATAATAATTTTTATATCAAAGATTTCTAGAATGGAGGGTGTATTTGTCTTAGAGATGGAGGCTAGGGTGGATGGGTCTATATATGGAGATGTGGGTCCCTCATCATTCTTCGAGACTTGAGAGATCTTGTAGTACTTGGCCTCTAGATTCTTGCAATAATAAAATGGTTGGGATCACCATGGATGGATTGTGAATTATTTATTTTGATAAGGAAACCTAACACATTTATGGAATGTGGATGCAACAACTTGCATCCCATGGATCCATGGGTGCCCTAGGAGGATATTGTAAGGTAGTTCAAGATCAAGGACTTGGCATGTAGTTTCCATGATTGTTGGCCCTACTTGAATAGGGAGTTGAATGGTGCCTTGAGACACCCTTTCTTGATCATCATAAGCTTGGATAGTAATACTTTTACCTTTCTCAATGAAATATTCAAAGAATCCCAAATTCTTTATTAGCTTGACAGTACAAATATTCAACCCTGCACCTCCATTCACCAAGACTTGTTTGACTTTATTCTTATGGACTAAGACTTCAAGATGGAGTGCATGGTTGTGAGATGGTTGGGTTGGAAGATCCTGCTCTGAGAATGTTAAGATATGTGGTGTGGTGATATGTCTAACCATAGCTTGGAATTGGTTTGTATGAATATCTATTTGGACGGAGGATGTGGCTAGTGCTTCTTCTAGGATTTCCCTATGTGTGGGTGAGATTTTTAATAACTCCATGATGGAAATATGGGTAGGGATCTATTTTAGTTGATCTAGGCCATTATAACCATTAGGGATTAACTTTGGATTGGTGGAAAATTCCTTGGGTGGCTGTGATGGTCCTAGAATGGTAATTATGCCACCACATGTGGTGACTCCATAGTCGGCTTTGGATCCTTTGATATTGACAATGGTGACCCACTCATCTAAGGATGCAACAAAATGGTCATAAACACGGTTCACATTATTATACTTTTCCTTACCATTGTTGTTTCCTTTATTGTGATTGGGCATCAGATTTGAGTATATTTTAAGATCTTGATTCCTTATAGGTTGTTCAATGGTTATGGTTTTATCATCAATAAGGTCTTGAATAATATTTTTAAGTCACATGCAACTAGTTGTCATGTGTCCCTTTATTTTGTGAAAATCACAAAGATGTTTCTCATTATACCATTGTGGTTTAACTTGAGGCTGTTGATAATTTTCATAAACAGGGATTTTGATGAGATTGGCTTGTGCCAACTATTGCATAAGACTCGATCGGATCCTCAAATGGTGTGTATTTTCATTTAGGGGGATACTTATTCCTTGGGGGTGGTCTCCCTTGAGTAATCAAGTTGTTGACCGCTTGATTGTCAGGTTGTTGTGATGATGGGTTGGCTTGTGTGTTGTTTTGGTTATTGACTTGCAGTTGTTGATATGATTGTGTATTCTACCGTGGGGCATTGATAACAAATTTGGCATCAACGACACAATCGTTAGTGACATTATTGTTCTTTATCCATGTGTGAGGTTTTTCATTGTAATTGGTTGATGGTCAATTATCCTAATATGTGGGTGTGCCCCCTTGTGCTATAAGGGCTCTTTTGATGTTGAGCGCCTTGGGGATCAACTAGTCACATGTTGTTATGCATTGAATTTTTAAATGAAAGGACAAGGTCCCTTCAAGATTGATGATGATAGTCCTGATTTGTTGTTCTTCTGGCATAGCCCACTTGCTCTTATTGGCCTTGGATCACCATCATTGCAAGAAGGATGCAAATTTTTCTCCCTTGGCTTATTTTAGGCTAGACAATTATTCCAAGCTCACGTCCAAGCCTATGTTAAATGAATAGTTATGTATGAATAAGTCCACAATTTCTTGGAACTTTTTGATTTCGGAAGAAAGGTAGGAGAACCATTCCATTTCTGGACCATCCAAACTTCAAGGGAATAGTCATATTAAATAAGACTCATCATATGCAACTTCCATACAATGGACATGTAATTCCTTGATGTGATCTTCAGGATTGCTGGTCCCATGATATTTGACAAATTTAGGTATCTCAAATCCTTTTGGGAATGGAACAATTGCAATGATTTTGTCAAATGGATAGGGGCACAAATTCCCTTGTGTTTTTGTTGTTTTTCCTGATTGTAGGTCTAGCACTTGTTGTGAGAGAAATTTGATTTGTGCGGACACATCATTTTGCAGATCCGGTGGTGGGATGAATGTGTTTTTTTGGGTGGTTTTTCTGCTTGAGTGATGGGTGGGGTGTTTTGTGTGCCAAAAATGCTTGTTGGTATGCTTGCAGTTTTTGTTGTGGCAACAATGCTTGTTGTTGGTTTTGTTGCTGTTGTGCCAACAATGCTTGTTGTTGGGATTTTAGCTGAGTTTTTTGTGCTTGGTATTGTTGCATAGCTTGCTAATAAGCCTACTATTGTAACAATGCTTGTGCTTGAGCTTGCTACGCTTGATACTAAGCTTGAGCTTGTTGGGTGGCTTGTGCAACTTGAGCAACATGTGTAGCTTGTACGACTTGTGTTGCTTGCACAACTTGTGCATCTTGTTTTTCTTGCAATAAAGCTTTTGCTTGTGCTTGGGAAGCTTGTTGTGTGGCTTGTTGAGCTTGGAATTGTTGGAATTATTTTGATAGGCTTGCTAGGTTGCTTACAAAATGATGTTATATTTATTTTCCATGTTTGGATTTGGTGGTGGAGGTGGAGGATTTAGAATGGTGTGATGATATTTTGTTAAGGTGGTTGGGGAGGTTCTTGTTGAGTGATGACAAGAGATTGTGTGGTAGATGGTATGGTTGATGTATTAGGTCCTTGGGAGACCATGTTTTGAGGTGTTGTAGATTGAGTAATGATTGGTTGAGATGTTTGGATTGGTGCCACTTGGTGTTGCGATATCAATGGCATGCTTGGAGGATTTTTTTATGATTGATGTACTAATTTGGTTTATGATTTGTGGATTGATTTGAATTTATTGATTTTGGATTGGTATGTTGGGTAAAGGGGGTTGCCCTAAACCTTGGATTGATGTGGTTGTTGTTGTTAGAAGGGGAATTGGTGGGAAGATTGGTTATGTGTTTCCTTGAGAAAGTGATGATGATGCATCAAAAGCTCCTCCTTGTCCAAATAAACCCACTTGTCCTTGTGATACCATGGGGATGGAGACTTGTGTATCAAGAGAATATGTCGGTGATGCGGTGAAGGTGGATGAATTTTTAGTGTCATGAAAAATGAGCAAGACATATAGATGCTTTGGGTCTTGAGCGATGATATTTGGTAGACCCAAGATGGTGTTGTGTCCAAGTTTTGGTTATTTACAAGGGGATGTGTTTGAAGAGAGTGATGAAATGAACTTCCCTTGGTAACCATAGGTTGAATTGGAGCATTAGATGATATTGGTTATATGATGGGTTGGATGACATTTTGGAAAGAAGGTGCAAATGATATTGGTGGCATAATCCCAAGAGGTTTTTCCATAATAGTGCTTACATCAAAATCAAAAGGGAGTTTAGCCCCTCCCTTTGCTAATGCAATCATGTATTGTGAAGGATTAAGTCTCATCATTGCGTTGACAATCCTGTGGTTTTTAGGATTTTGGACTATCTCCATGATTTCATGTTGAGTCATTCCTAGGACATTGTTGGTAACATCCTCCACTTGACAACCTCCCTCTTGAAGATCTTGTGGTAGTTGAGGAAGGTTGAGTGGGGGGTTGTTATATCCTATGGGGTTGAATTTAGGTGCAGTTTGACTCATGTCACTTGAAGTATATGTTTCTTTATTTTGTTCCATTTTCTTCTTGTGTTGAGATCTAGTTTGGACCATAAAATAAGGATCAAATTTTAGGAATATGGGAGGTAAACCTCTAACTCCTTAGGTTGGTCTAAACTTTAGGTACAAAAAAGAAAATCTAGGATGTTTTAAGGATGAAATGATGGTGATGAGATAAATGAAGGATGAATGATATGGATGTTTGAAGTCTTAAGAAACCTTGGAGGAATACTAGAATTTTAGGAATTTTGGATTTGGTTTGGATTTGATTTGGTTTGGATATTGAACTCATAAACCCCAAGATGTTAGATGTTATCTGGGAATAAACTTGTTCACAAGGATGATAATTTAACTAAGTGTATGAAGAAGGATTCATCCACACACACTTAGCCAAACAAGGTGATTTTGATTTTGATTTTGAGGATTACCAAAAGTATAACATGAATGATTGTTCCAAGATTCTAAGAGTTGTTTGTGAGATGGGATTTGATTAGTGTTTGGTATGGATGAAAGTGTTGATTTGATCCTAAATGAACCTAGAGAGACTATTGTTTACAAGACCTAGGTATTGAAGAACATGCTATATACTCTTGAAACTTTCAACCCTACAAAGTGAGATACTCAAAACATTGTAAAAGAGCTGGATTTTGAAAATAATAGAATGAATACAAATTTGGGTTGTCCTTTGAAGCATGTTTGTAAAAGTTATAGAGAAATCTATCTCTAACTTGGTAAAGTGTTGATTGACGTTTCTTGAGATCTCTTGGACTAAGACACTTGTGACAATTGATAGAATTTGGTTTTGGGATTTTGATCTTGTGAGAAATAATTTGAGTACAAACACATGTGTGGGGTTCAATTGTCTTTTATTTGGATTAAATGAGTTATTTTTACCACATCAATGCTTCTTTCTTAGTTTTCAAACTTTAATGTCTACGTCTCAATTTCCTTTCATTCCATAAGGTCCATTATGTGAAAATCAAGAGAATCAAGGCATTAGTTTCCCTAATGTTGACTTTAGAGAGAGAAAATTGAGATATAGGCCCAAATATTTAGAAGCCTCTAATGATAGAATCCCTAAGGACAAGCAATAATATGTGGAATTTTCAAAGGTATTTTCTCTTTCTAAAGGGTTTGAAATTTGATGACTTTGTTGAATGTTTGTTTCCAAGTTTTGAGATTCTAAGCAATGTGTTTAAATGGCTCTCAGATTGCACAACCCTAAGATAGAAATAGCCATACTTGTTGAGTCTCCAATTGTATTTCTCCAAACACTAGACAATGTGAACAATTAGAGATTTGGTGACACTAGCTTCCCTCCACAATACACACTTCTCAGGACCACCAAATCTTAAAATCCTTGAAATCTAGAGATTAAAAGGATTTATTTTGTTTCTACAATTGAATAGTACAGATGTGAAGTTGCTTTAGAATGACCGTTCTTGCACCAATGAGTATCTTAGGATTTGGACTTCTATATAAATTCATTCTTAGTCAGGGTAATCAGGGACATGTCACCTTGCAAGCATCTAGCAAGCCACTAAAGGATTTAATCAATCCTACTAGGGGATCTTATATTTTTTATAGTAGTACCCCATTTTGAAAGACATTGTACGACTAAGGCCTACATACCACGAGGACTTGATAGTTTAGTCTTATCCATTTATATACCATCCTGAGTGAAAAAAAAGTTGGAGTCTCCTTCAAATTGGTCTTAGGAAGAATCCTCTAAAGGTAGCAAAAGCAAGGGAGTACACTTGTAGTTCAACCTCCTAGTTCACGTAAAGCATAGGGAGGGAGCACACACAATGTCCCTTTCTCACACTTGCATGATTTATTCAATTTTAAAACCCAAAATTGAAATGTGTAGGTAATATTTTAGGCAACCAATGTCACTAAAATGCTTTTGATTCTCAAGATCTTCGTGAAGTACGAGAGAAGTGCATACACATTCGAATGACACAAGTTGAAAAATATTTATGTTACCAATTTTTTGCTACAGCTCAATTGGTGGAGCTAACTAAATACTTTTATATCTTAAAGTGGAAAATACAGTTATTTCTACATATGTTGAGTGTTGATTGCATCTTGTTTATCATTTTATAAGTGACAGTTATGCATTGAAATGAGGAAACTGAGTTTTGAGAAATTGCTTTTCAGTGTTTCACAATCAAATGGAGTATAGGATTGAGCATCAAACAATTAAGCATGACTGAATGCTTTCATTTATTTCATAAAGTGATTCATATTTACAACATTTCATTTGATTATAAGAATTCAAATGGTGATACATTCAAATGATAATACAACATTGCATCATAAATGCATTTTCTTTTCAAAATGAAAAGCAGAAGAATGAAGTTAAATATCCACACAAGTCCAGGTTTTAGCCGTTCCATTCATGACAAGAAAGGAAATATACAACTGAAAGAGAAAGTGACAAGTAACATGGGACATGGGACATATCTGTCATTTCCTGAGTCGATCTTCGATTGATGCTTCGTAGCTTGCTCCATCCTGCTTCCACTCCTAAATGTGCCTGCAAAAGATTAAGAAGGGCGTCAATTAGGAGCTCGGGATATGAACTATACTACATGCCATACTAATAGAGATATATTTCAATCCTTGCAATGCATACAACCAGCTAAGAAAAAGAGCAGAAACATGAGCTAAAAGAGAAACATCAATACGATCATATATTGTTTTTTATGCTAACATCGTTTGTTTCCTTGTACAGGTATAGGGAAAATCATGAAGCGGATTATCATTCGAAGATCAAACATGTGGAGAAAAACGGGCTCCCACAAGGGTAGAGCTCGGCATGTTCCCACAAGGGTAGAGCTCGGCATGTTGCCCCTTATTCATTACAAGTGGGATGAGAAGGACATTGCAATCATCATATTCATCAAGAAAAGAAATGTTATACAACTGAAAGAGTAAAGAATATTCATTCATTAAACCATCAAACCTACTATTCACTCATAACAATCAAGTAGGTACTTCTTGAAAGCTGCAGGTGAACAGTTGGTTTAAATCGGCTCATCTATTCAACTGAGTACATTCATCTCAAACATTGTTGTATGGTTATATTCATCTGCCATAGTATTTTTTGTTCATCATGTTCGTGATATTATGCAAATTTCAACAGTTTTCATGCTTGTGACACTGATAGTGAACAGGCATACATAATGCCTCGTTAACAAAGAGCATTGTTTGATATGAGCAAATAATATAAGTGCAGATTTTCATTCATGAAAGGAATTGTGCTTAAGACAAGTTTATATAATGAAGACATAAGAAGAAGGTTTCAGGTTTTTGTCAGAGTGAAGGATTACGAGAATCAATATAGCAAGACAGACAACTTCATTTTGACTGAGAATGCAATATTACTTCAAGTATGCATCACTGTTTTGAAAAGGAGACAATTAAAATGAGAGATTCATTCCATCATTCAAGTATATTTCAGGGAATTGCAATTATCAAACATACGAATGTGAACAGGTTTTCAGATATTTAAATACATGAAAGACATCTTCAGAATGAGTAAAATATGTCAAAGAACATGATATGAATGAAGGTTTGGAGTGCATCCCTGAAGAATGTAGCTGTGAGTGCATGAGAGACTAAAGCAAACAAATAGTCTACAGAGTTAAAGTAAAAGGATTTTTTTGTGAAAGGAGGGTTAAAAACAGCATTGAAACGACACTACAAAATGTAATCGAAGTGCAGATTTATGAAGGCTTCTGGAAAATATTCAATTTTATCATATTATGGTGTACCCTTGTTAAGTAATAGCACAAATTTCTCTAAGTTTCCAAATACCCATATGTTGAAAATTGAGGAATTTATGAATGTAACAAAAGTCGTGATGGAACAAGCCCAGAATTTGGATACATGATAAAATACAGCTTTGTTTATTTTTTCAGAATACCCACATTGGGGTTTTGAATTAAAATACAAATATTACAACTTGCAGTGACACCCATGAGAGGGTCTTTAAAGAAATAACAGAAAGTAATGCAAGGTAATGGTGGTCGAGCTCCAGACAGAGAGACATGGTTTCTTTCAAATTCCCAGAATACCTACATTGGGGTTTGTTTTAGAATACAGATTTCTTCATTTTTACAAGAACCCATGTGGGATCTTTTACAAAATCTGAACAAAGAACGAGTATTATGCAAGTTTTTATGAGGGAAATTCATCAGAAGCATTCAAAGCACACGGCCTGTCATAGTTTCACTTGAATACAGAAAGCAAAAGAAATCATGGTGAGTCATGTTCAATAAACGCACTATTTTCTTTAGATCTGATTTACCCACATTGGGTTTTGTGCAAAATGCAAGAATTCCGTCAATTTTCTGAGTTACCCATGTGAAGGTTTTTATAAAAGAAATAGAAGGTAAGAGAAATCATGGTGGGTTGACCTTCAGAGGAGGAGGTAACAAAAATAAGTGAAATTTCCTCAAAATAACGAATGCCCACATCTAGTTTTGTTTCTGAAAGAGCAAAAGGAGTAGAAAACCATGTTGGGTCGAGCCCAAAAGTATTCAAAAGGTTCTTGACAAGTATGCTCATGGTGTGGCCTATGGATGGCCTTTAAATTTATAAATGAAAACAATATCTTTGTTGGAGTATATGAATCTTTTTAGCTTCTATTTTATAGAAAGACAAGGAAACATGATGGAGAAGTGAGAGTTTACCATGCTCGCCAGAAGAGGACCAAGATGGTTGCGGCCAAATCTCAATGAGCTCAACATATAGCTTCCAAATAGGGCTCAGACTCTCACACAATGGTGTCTCATATAGAAGGAGGGAAACAAAAAAAAAGACAAAACAAAAATGCATCAGAAACAACATTGTAGCCGTGGCCTTGGAGGCCATTTTTTCCTTCGAAGTGAAGAGGAAAGCCACAAAATAGTTTCAAAACAACTTACCAAGCCTGCTTATGGAGGAGTCGACCAAGCTAAAGATAAAAACTAAAGTCTCCAAGAACTCCAAGCTATAAACCCTACCTCATGGCGGCGCTCACAACAGAGCCTTTTTTCTCCAAAAGTTATCTTTGCAAAATGATGCGGAAAAGTAGGCATTGTTTGCATTTTGTTCATTAGGGGTTTGCTTTACCCTAATTCGACTTGGGGCTTATAAATTTCACATTAAAATTCAAATGTTCTAAGATTAAGTGCAATATGTGGCCGATTTCATATGACTAGGTCGAATCCTTGTGAGGATGGTGAAGATATTTGCCTAAGCCTTAAGTTTGTGTGATTAAATTTTTGGCAATATGAGGGGGCTATAGACTATAGAGACTTAAGATTCAATCATGCCTTAGTAAAATGGACAGAGGTTGGAGTCTATGATTTTAATTGATTTTGTGAGAAAATCAATAAATATTGTAAATGTTTTCACCTATGATTTAGGGTTTATCTCATTTTTAAATTGATTTTAAAGAAATCAATTGAAATATTCATAAGAGAGATGCCTTCTATTTTTATGATTTTTAAAGAAAAATCAATTGTTGTATTGGAGAAATAAGGTTGTAATTGTTTTGCAAAAGATTTTCAAAAAAATATTTAGTTGCAAAAATTAGTCAAATTGTGAATCTGCATATCATGAAAAGAAAAGATAAAGCAGATTGTTTTTATCTCTTTGCTATTTTTAGGAGATTGGGGTTGATATTTTTTCCTTGGTCGGATTTGAATTTTTGGATGGAGAGATAAGGTGTTTTATTTGCTTTAAAAACAAATTTAACCTATTTTTAGGAGGTGAACAGTATGAACATGGAAAAAGTGAGTTTTTTCTGCTTTTATGTAGAATTTTGAGACAACTTTGATACCTTTTCCTGGAGCTTTCTTGTGAGCTTGGATTAGGGTTTTGGGAGTTATATCTTGAGGAAAACTTAGTTTTCTTTTTCTTCTCTTCGTGATTCTAGTTTCTTTGCTCTTAGCATTTTGGAGCTTGTAGTTTATTTTTGTACTCCGTAATTTGGATGTGTTGATTCTTTTCTTTAATAAAGTAGTAGAGTTCTCCTTCCCACTTTTCTTGTCTCAGTTTTGTAATGGCAATCTGATGTCTTTGTGTTTCAAACTTGAATCCTTATATGTCTTGCTATTGTAAATCTTTGTTCAAAATTACATGGTTTCAGGTTGCATGTTGTATTTAGTTCTTTCAGATCTTCATGCAAATCACTGACAAAACATGTGCTAATGATATTGTGAGGGCTACTATGATAGAGAAGCTCATATGAGTGATTAAATCCAAATTTTTATAAGTCCGGTGAATCATCCGCTAGTCATAGGTTAAAATTTCAGTCATCTTCTTAACTTTTTTCCCTCAAAAAAAAATCACTTAGGAATAATATCTCATCATTCAGAGAACCAACTCTCACTGAGATTCTTTGTTCAAGATAGATCACCCACATCCTAAAAGAGTTTTGATGTTTCAACAGAGCAATAGTCTAATTTCTGCAAATCTAACAAAGGTATTATCCCATTGATACCGTGAAGTATATGTGATCCAATGGGGCAAGATAATATAGTGATATATTGCTTGAGTAGGCATATGAAAGTATTATTTAAGAATTTTGATATCATGCGGTTGGGCATTTTTTTCCAATAAGCCCTTGTTAGTAGGGAGAAAATTGAGGGTTTTGGAGTTAAGGGTCTTAATGAGTAAGTGAGCACTTGTGAGTTGATTATTTTGTGGTCTTGAAGGCTGACTAAAGACTTTTTGTTCTTTTCAAGTCTTAATGGTGAGTTTTGAGAGGGGTCCCTTTGGAAAAGAGGCCTAATTGAGGCCTATTTCAGCATTGAAAGCCATATTTTTCCTAGTTTTTCCAAACAAGTGAGAATGGAGCTTTGAGTAGGTGATGTAACTCAGTAAAGGGTGTCAAAATCAGCTCTTGGAGTGCAAAGTTATTTGGGAAATTTCTTAGTAAAGTGAGAAAAAGAGAGCCTGTTGTCCTACAAAGTTCACAAGGTGAAAATTGGGAAAAGCAAGGAAATAGTTGGTTTGTGAGAAAAGAATGGTTGAAACCATTTTCAATGGTGAAGAGTGATTGTTGTATTGTTCTACATTGTATCAAATTGGTAACAGAGAATAGAAGATTCCTGAAGGAGATTGGTTGTAGTTGGAAGCTCAAGAGTCAAGTCAGAATGGTGATGGAGATCAGAGAAGCAACACAAAGTAATACAATATTTAAGACCACCTGCAAGTGTCAAGGTAAGGTATGCATTGTGACGGTTGATTCAGGTAGTTTAGACAATTTGATCTCTCAAGAAATGTTAGATAAGTTGCAATTAGAGAAGATACCCCATGAGTCACCCTATTCTATTTCTTCGGTGAATGGTTAGCATGTTTTGATGGTTAAAGAGAAAGCTTGGGTTGAATTCCACATAGGTGCATATAGAGAAAAAAATTTGTGTGATATTGTGCCTATGAGTGTGTGCCATCTCTTGTTTGGAATGCGATGGGTGTATATGATAGATTTTCTTTATATAATGGAAGAGAGAATAGTTATGAGATCAAAAAGGATGGTGTGACTTTCACTTTGGTTCCTTTGATGGAAAAACATGAGAAATGATGTAGGAAAAAAAGAATTTTTATGTAGGGTAGTAGAGTTTCCATGAGGCATGAGAAGAAAAAACATGGAGAAGAGGAAACTAATAAGAAGAAGGCAAGAGTTGAAGCAGCTAGATGTGATGAAGATGTAAGGTTGAAAGAACTTAAAGAGATGAAGGTGAAACTTGGAAAAGGACAAGTCAGCAAGGAGGGAACAAAGAAGAGTTAAAGATTTATCAAAGAAGAGCTAAAGAAGTGATGGGATGGTCAAGTCCTACAGAGGGAAGATCTAATTTGAGGAAATTAGATATCAAGCAATGGGTGATGAAGACTTTTAGAACAAAGACCCTGACAAGAGATAGGGATGAAAGAGATGTAAGTAGTATGCCTAGTGCAAGGCAAGTAGAGATTGGTGAAGACACCATGAATAAAGGAAGATGTCCACAGATCAAACAAGCACACCAAGTGCAGCAACAAGAGGATAACAAGGAGAATGAATGGCAGCAAGAGCCTAATTACAAAGGACAAAGAGTGCATCAGATGATTGATGGAAGGCCTAAGAGAAAAGAGGTCTTAGAGAAAGGTGGATTAAGAGTTGAGAAGATGAACAAAGGGAAAGAGAAACTAGATATTTTTGAGAGCCTTGAAAGGCTTGTAACAAGTGAAGAAATCAAGGTGGGAATGGTAATGTGTCCCTTGACAGGGAAAGAGATAAAGGAATAGTTGAGCACTGCTAAAACATAGGAGAATGAATTAGGAAATGTAGGCATTAAGGAGAAAACAAGTTTGATGTTGGATAAGAAGAAGGTAGATGAAGGAATCCAAGACAAATGGCTAGACAAAGAGAGAAAGACAGTTGAGATTGAAAACAAGAACATGGAGAGCATAATAAGAGAGAAGAGTTGTCCAATGAGAGGACAAGAGGACAAAGAATCATAAAATATAGAGATAAGCATTGTGAGCCAAAGTGATTAGCAAAAGCATGAGAAAGATGTTGTGGAAAATAAGATTGGAGGTAAGATATTAAGAGAAGATGATGATGGACAGTTGGAAAGAGTTAGGATAGGGTTCCTAGAGGAAGAAAATCATATACAAGTCAAGATGTTAGAGAGGACATCATGCCAAAAGGAATGAAAAGAGATAGTGAAAGAATTTGCACATGTGGTCACCATGAAAGGTTAAGATGGAAAGAAAAGGAGTTTTCCAAGAGTCCCAAAGATGGAAGGGGCTGATAGTGATGAGTTGATAGAGGATAGCCAAGGGAAGGCTAGTTGAAAAGAGTTGAATGAGTCTCCAAATGAGATGGAGAAGAAAGAAAAGAATGTGGTTAGGGAAATGGACTATCCTAGAGTGATTAAATTTTTGATATGGCAGTGGTATACTGTTATGAAAATGATTTTGAGCATAGGAAACTTGAGAAAGGTTGTGAAAAGGAGAATTGAAAGACAAAGGATGAAGGGAGTCTTGTATTGTTTCCTTATTTTGATGATTCTAGTGATAAGGACTAAGCAAAGTGTTAAGATAAAAGTAAAGGTCAGAGTGAAGGTTCGTTTACAAAGGAAAAAGTTAAAGAACAAAGTAGAAATGCAAATGGAAAGTGACAAAATAGAGTCTAGAGTTGTTGGTTCAAGATGATAGAGAAAGAAGAGAAGAGTTGGTGAGCAGAGACAAGTGCAATCCTAAAGTCAAGATGAAGACATTGCAAGCACAAGATGGAGCATCAATGGATGAGGATCATGAAGATGTTGCAAATTCAAGCTATCAAGACTTCCAAGAGACTTGGAAGGAATTTGTGTCTGGGTGAATGGTGCAGGAACACCTATTGAAAGAACATGCCTCCAAGAGGAAAATTTGATATTTCAATATGTAAATGCAATTTTATGCTATAATAAGGCTTGGTTAGCCATTTTTAATGTTGTCAAGGTCTTAGGAAGTCAATTTTAATCTTGAAATTGTAAAATTGTAAGAGCTTGGCAAAAGTTGTCAATAAGAGTTGTCATGCAAGAATCAATTGTAACTACAATTTAGGGAATTTGAAAGGTCAAGGTAGATGTAGAGTTAGTTTAGGTGGTTGAGAGATCTGAAAATATTGATAAATTTTTTAAAAGAGATTTAATCCATCGTTGTAAGGTTGGTTCAAGAGTTTTGAAGAAGAAATCAAATACAAATCACAGTTTCTAGTGCAATTTTATGTATTTTTCCATCTTCTCAACATGTGTATGTGTCTGTACAATAGGGATTCACCTTGAAACTTTTGGAATCTATTAATAGGCAGGGTTAGTTTTTCTTAGAACTTATTCTTGTGAAGTTTCATTGAATTAGATGCATTTTCTTGCTTGTTTTCTCCAACTGGTCTACAAACAGGGGTATAAGGGTTTTGAAGGACAAAGTGCACTAAAAGGAAGTTCCTCCTTCTGTAACCAATGTACCTCAAAGGAATGAGCCCAACTTAGCTAGGATTAGGTGTAGGATCATACTTTATAAGTGATAAAAGGATTTGAGAGGCCTGAGAACACTGATTTTTTGCCATTAAAGCATGGCTAGAAAGTGAGTTTTTAAGAAATTGAGTGTGAACAAGTTGTATCTTCTTGGGAACTATTTGATAAAATGTATTTGAGGGAAACTTGAAGGTCCGAGTGGTTAGAGAAGGTCATTTTTGTGAGAAAGTGTGAAACCCTAGTTGGGAAGGCTAAAACAAGAGAAAATTGCTGATTTTACAAAGGAAGTATATGTGAATCAAGGGGGAAGTATAATATAATGATAGATTAAGCTTGAGTAGGCATAAGAAATAATTATTGAAGTGGTTTAGAGGTCATAAGTGGCCATGGTATTTTGTTTCAATAAGCCCTAGTTAGTAGGGAGAAAAGTGAGGGTTTTGGAGTTAAGGGTCTTAATGAGAAAGTGAGGACCTGTAATTTGATTATTCTATGGTTTTGAAGGCTAAATAAAGATTTTTTGGTAGTTTCAATTCTTAATGGTGAGTTGTGAGAAGGGTCCCTTATGAAAGGAGGCCTAATTGAGGCCTATTTCAGCGTTGAAAGCCAAATTTGGCCTAGTTGTTCCAAAGGAGTGAGAATAGACCTTTGAGTATGTGATGTAACTCAGTAAAGGGTGTCAAGATCAGCTCTTTGATTGCAAATTCATTTGGGAAATCTATTAGTAAAGTGAGAAAAAGAGAGCCTCCTATCCTACAAGGTTCACAAGGTGAAAATTGGGAAAAGCAAGCAAATAGTTAATTTGTGAGAAAATAATGGTTGAAAGCATTTTGAATGGTGAAGAGTGATAGTTGTACTACCCTACATTGCATCACTTCATGGTGATTTGGAGGAGGATATAATTTATATGACATAGTTAGAGCACTATGTGGTGAAAGGTAAAAGTAAATTGGTTTGCAAATTGAAAAAATATTGCATGGATTAAAAACAGAGTCCTAGGGATGTGGCACTCAAAAAATCTCTGATACATATGCTGAGTTTGGGATTTGAGCATTCTAAATCAGATCAATAGATGATGAAAACATGTGATCTATTTCCCATTTAATGGCTTATATAAGTTTAATAGACATGGGTTATTATTACAGTGTTCACATTCTTAGAACTAAAACTGAAACTGGTCACAAATTTGAAACAAGGATCTCAGTGTTCAAAACACATTCTTGGATAGAAATTTGTGTTGATATAGAATAATGGAAAGCCATGGCCTCACAAAGTATGTGAATCAATTTTACAAAAGGCCTGTTAAAAAGCATCAGACTACTATGTGTTCCTATTTCAAAGTTTGGGAAATGTTTTCATTTTAGGATTGTCTAACATCTTCATCAAACAAAGACACGAGAAGAGTGCCTTACTAGAGTGTAGTTGGAAGTTTGATGTATGTTATTGTTTCTACTAGACCAAATATTTCCCAAGTAGAGGGAATTCTTTCCAAATATATATCTAATCTTAGTAGAGTTCATTGGGATGTAGTTAAAAGAGTCTTCAGATATTTGTAGGGTACCTTAGATTATTCCTTATGTTATCTTAGTAATATGAATCAAGATTAAATTTACCTTGATATTCATGGTTATGTGGATTCAAAATAGGCAGGTGATGTTGATAGCACAAAATCCACAAGTTCTTATGTGATTACTTTATTTGGTTGTGCAATTAGCTAGATAAGTAAGCGATAGGATGTGGTCACTTTTTCCACTACTAAAGAAGAGTATATGGAAGATACTCACAGATAAAAGAACTGGAATACAGAATTGTTCAAACACAGTATAAAACAAGGTGAAGTGAAAATTATTCCTGACCGAGTAACATGTTCCAACAAGAAACCCAACATCTTCATGCCACAAGATCTGCTGCAAATTGATGCCAATATCATTTTTAGAGATATGGTCACAAAGATGGTAGGGTAGCCAGTTATGCAGAGAGCCTTGAATGAATGCTGATTCTTTAACTGCTCGAGCATGAGAAGTTCATGAAGCTCTGGAGATCGCATCCCTTTAGGCCCCTAGCACAAAGAGATGATGTTTTACACCTGATATATTCTCTTGTATAGTGCCCCACTGTTAAAGATTCGTTAAAATGCAAGTCTCAACCCTTGTAAATTATATGGTTTATTGTTGATAGGATGTATGAGAGCATGTTTTAGGTAGTTTACTTGATAAGGTATTAGCTTCATACGCAGAAAAATTATATATGCCAAACTTTTCAAGAAACTTAGAATGGACAAGATATATTAAATAAAGGATATATTGTGTAAATGTAATCAAATATTAGGCCTTTAACACTGAATCCATTTTTTTTATATTGGCCCTGCCTGGTCTAGAATGTGTCCTACCTGACACAACATTTAGCCATAAACCATGGTAGAGACGTGATGCTTTGAGAGCTCCCAGATGAGTGGTCATGTTGTCTCTTTGATCTTTGAGCAGACACCGTGCATATTTTCTCCCATACACCCTATATTTTACTAAGCACATATTGGGCTGCTTTGGAGGTGGGGTTTTTCTCCTAAAGGGTTTTCCCAATGTAAATCATTACTGGGTTGCATGATATTTATGCTTCATTTTCACTAATTGCATTTGTTTAAACATTTTGTAAAGTTTTGGTATAATCTCCCTTCTCCTCTGAAGATTTAGTAAATGAAACATTCTACCTTAGATTCCTGACAGGTTTAACTTCAATAAAGTTGATAGAATGATTTATAGTGTTCTCTTTATTTCTTATGTGATTTCAGAAGGTGATTAAGGCTAAGCACCATTTCTATTCCTTTTTTATTTTTAATGAAATCTCTTATGTTATGTATTATAGGAACTACATAAGTAGTGATGGGTTCAGAACTTATAATAATTTATAATTCCTCCAACTCTTCATCCATTTTCCTAAGGTTCTGATGAGGGAAATTAGAAATCATTGCATCAACATTAGTCAATACTAGCAAAACTAAAAAATAGATTGAATATTTGAGAAGGGTAGAGAATTGTGTAATAGTAACCAAAAGTACTTTTCAGAAGTTGATTTGAGACTCATTCACCCATGGGCGAAAGGGTCCAAGTATAGGGTTTTTTGTAAGTTTTAGGAGCCTGTCATGTAGATCTGAATCTTCAAATTTTCCAAGTATTCATAGTCAAAATGTCAAAAATGACTTCGAGATCTTAGTTTCCATGAGATGACAACAATTTTGACAACTTTGTAAATGTGACACTTCAAAAGGTCTTAAAATCTTCTTCAACCTAAATTTACAATCACACATATAAGAGAGAAAAATATTGATTTTGGGTGAATGGGGGTTTTCCTTGGTTAAATCCTATTTTCATAATCAAACCTTGAATTGAAATGAAAAATGAAAGAGGTAATGAAGAATGAACAAAGCTATGTTACCACTCAACAAACCCTTTTTTTTAAATCTTGATAATGGAGATATTATGAGGTTTGCAACTTGCATGCGATGGCTGAATTGCATGTGGATCTTGATGCTTGAATCTTGCTTGAAATGATACTTTTAGTGCTTGACTTTATCGTGAACCCTAATTCACAATGTTAGATTCAAAAAAATGCATGATGCAAGAAGAATTTGAGATGATGGATAGATCCAAAATGCTACAATAAAACCTTGATATATCTACTCTTGAATTTCCTTGATTGCTCTTGAAATCCTCTTAGAATTCTCATAAAATTGTTTGGTGAAACTTAGTGAAATAACCTTGTATTTATAGGTATGTATCCTTAATTTCCTAAAATTCAAATATCACAAGCCGAAATTGAATTATAGATTTGAAAGCATCTAAATACCACAAAAAAACACAATTTAAATTTAGGTCCAAAGGTTTAGGGAGGACCCATTTACCCATGGGAGAATGGGTCCAATCTCTATAAACCTAGAACACACATTGCTCAATGTAAAGTGTTATGTTTAGGCATTAAACATTGTTGGGTTTCTGATTCAGAATATGTAATTAAATAGGTTTGGACATGAATTAAAATGGCTAATTAAGGCCTAATTAAGCTCAATTAATTAAGAGGGCCCAAGTAAGTGTGTAAATGTATATAGGTACATTTAACAACACTAAATTAAGGCATTATTAAATCTAATTTAAATAGGAGCACCCAAATAAGTTAGAAAATGTAAAATTACATTTTTCTACACTATAATTAGTATCAAACTCTTTCATATATAATGTGGATAAAGAGGCATACAACTGATCTCCATTGTAAGTATTATAATTTATAATTTCTTCAATAGTAGAAACTTTATGACCATAAGATTTATGAAGAGTTCTAATAATTTTATTTACCACTCTACGTTCATTGACCTTTCCTCAAAGACCTCTAATTGCACTGACAATTTCATCAAGTCTTTGCATATAGCTTGTGATATTTTCTTCTTTAGATATTCGTATGTTCTCAAATTATGTCTTCATATTCTGCATCTTAGCTTGTTTAACCAAGTAACATCTTCTTAAAAACTTTCTAGCTTATCCCAAATTTGTTTAGAAATTTTTAAATCGATTACTTCCACCAATTCATAATTTGCAAGACTACTCAAGAGAACATACCTAGCTTTACTATTTGTTTCATAGGCCTTGATATTGTCACTTGTGCTCAATCCATTTGTAGGTATTGTGTATTGACTCTTCATTAACTTCTATACATCATATCCAAGGTAAACCAAATAGCCTTTCATCTTTACTTTCTAGAATGTATCTAGTCTATGCCATCAAACATAGGGATCTTCTTCTTATTTTCCATCCTAGATCTACCGAGCAAGCTGTTAATATTTTCTCCAAGGAATCTTGCTCGGATACCAATTGTTGAATGAACAAGACAATTGAGAGGGTTGGTGATGTTGGTGATTTTTCAAGCCAAACCAAACAATCCTCTATGAAGTAGCCAACTCCTATGATGACGAATTGTAAGGTTAGTGGCCAACACAATGAGCATAGGATTTTAAAGTCTGTACTCCTTCACTTTAGGCTTTGTGAAACCTAGGAGGGTAATCCTAATTGCATTTTCATGCAATATAGTCAATTAACAATGGATTTATACACAGATTAATTCCTTTTGTACCAAATAAAATAAATTTCACTGAAGATTTGGCATATTTCCAAATGAAGGATTAATTATCTGCTAGGAATTGAGATTAATTCCAATTCTACTACCTTTGGAGAGTTTTTCTATTTGAGTATTGTTCTTCTCGTAAGTCTTAGAGCCAGGAACACTATTTGTTCATCTTATGCAAGATTTTCTAACAAAATGACTAGTGCCTAATCAATTGGAGCAACAAAGTCAAGTACATAAGAGGATCAGTAATTTACAAATTACTCATTTAAGGGAGAAACAAACTATTTTTGTATCACTTTGCATTTACAAAAACTCACTGTGAAAGAAACATTCACTTCTTAGAAATCCTAAGCTATTCCTTACAAAGTTTATAACCCTATTTAAGCACTTTAATTAATTCCTTGAATTAAAGCTGAAAATAGAGTAATACATTCAAATGAAATATTTGAAGTCAACTTGTGATAATACCATTAGTATTTCTCATTCATAACTTCATAAAAAATACACATAGGAGATTATATAATTCTTGACTGATATTTGTTTTGATATCACTATAAAACTCATTTAAGATCGTTACATACATGAATTCCTCTGCAAGAAAAACTACTTGCCTACTTCAGAATTCTATTCTAATTAAGTGTCATTTCTAGAACTTATCTTTTTCCTAGAACACTATTAAGACTTCAAAATCTAACCTCTGTAGTAAGCCCTAAAATCCCTTTTATAGAATAAGAGAGCGATAAGCATCAAGTTTAATTACACTTACATCTCATTTCATTTGCACCAGAATTCGAGATAATCTTAGTTTGTTACATGCAATAATTTGAGGAAAATGGAAGAGTAGAATACCACATTCCACATTTCCTGAACAAAGACACGCCAGCTCCTTGAAAAGTAGAGTTTGTTGTAACCGTGTTGAATCCTCATCGTTCTTGACCAAAGAAGATTCTCCAATAACAACTCCAACACAAACTTGTATATAGTCCATAAACAACATATGCACAGCCAAGGTTAACTAGTCTGGCACTTCTCCTACATACTAGCCCAAAAAAATTTACCTCAGCGCATGAAACAAGAAATCACATGAGTGTTGAATAGGAAAATCCTAATAGAAAGGGCACATGGTATCATAAAAGAAAAATGGGGTGCAATCATCACTCTGAGTCATCAATCCTAGAGGATATTCACCCACATTTTGCTCATGCTGGGACTAGAGAAACTATAACCACCTCTTCATCAGGATTCCTCGATAGTACCAAGGAGAGGGGATAATAATCAAAATCTAATTCAATGTCACCCTCATTGTCTGAAGAGTTACAAAAAACCTCACATGGAGAATTGCATTCCTTATGATAGGCCTCACAATGCACACTCTCAATCCATGCCCTCTTTTTATATTTCACCATTCTCTTCTCTCTGTGTTTGAGTAATTCTTCTAAAACTATCTACTCTCCTGGATGGTAAAGTTCCTTGGTACTACTCTTCCTTTTGGTGTATTAGGAGCTCCATGTATTCCACTTTTATTTTCAAGGCCTCCCTTAGATTCAAACAAACACAACTCCTTAGACTCTTGAATCATTATGATAGATCTACTTGCCTAGAATTCCTACACACTTATTTATTAGCCATCAACCCTCATTGATTGAAAATGAAATATGACATGTGAAATGACTCAAGTAATCTACATTAAATAGGAAATTTGAAGCATGCAAGATTAATGACTCGAAATATCCTTATGCGAGCAAGTTGATAACTTACAACTCAAGATT
>VDFB02387714.1:0-22329 GCA_007258455.2 Sequoia sempervirens | reverse complement strand
CATCATTAAGTGAGCAAATGAATGCATCTGGCTGTAGTGATCATTACACAAATTCAGTTTCAAAAAACAAGCATAACCTAAACTGAGTCCACAAAATATCCAACTTAAGATCAACTTGTTGTTAGAACATAAATAAAAGTTACCTGACAAATAATTTCTCCATTGAAAGTGGCTAGGTTAATCTAGAAAAGTTTCCACAAATTAGAAATTAAAGGTTATTCATTGCTAATAGAATTCAACTCATATCTAAGAAAAAATAAGCATTGCACTCCCTACTCTAGGGAGAACAAGTATAGATGCAGGTAGGTTAAGATCACATACCAAAAGAATTCTAGAAAGAGATGGTGATGCCACTCCAACAAAGCCATCCTGGGATCCCACATTAATGAATTCTATATTTGCAACACTCTTTCCAAAAACCCATTGCCACATGCCACCACCATTCTCAGGAGGTAAGACATTTTCCATCTGAATGGATCCAGACATATAGCACATTGTACCTACATTATATCTTGTTTCAATCCTTAAATGGAAGGAAAACCTATATTCTCTACTGAAGCATCCAAAAAACAAGAAAACTATGTTCAATTCTTAAACCTCAACACAATATAAATAAGTGATTTTGCAACATAGGAGAAAAGAGATAAAAGACAAAAGTATTAGAGCTTGAAACTGCACGAAAATAGAAAAACTAGAGTAATAGTTTTCCAGCATTGGTATCTAATAAAGCTCAAAGCAAGACATCCTAGGGTTGAGCGAAACCCCATCAACCCTTGAATCAAAGGAAACAGGAAACAAATGCGATCGGAAGGGTTGGGTGGGCTCCTACTATCCTAGGGTTGAGCCAAACCCTATCTACCAAAGCATTTTATGAAGCAATTCACTACCATGCTACTATGGCTAAAAGCCTAAAATAGGTGCTTTCAAACAAGCTATGGATTCTAACATTGTAAGCACTATGGAACGACATCCTAACATTGTAAGCCTAAGATTTGTACTTTTACAGATAATCCCAGTACATTAATAATATATTTATATACATGCAATTATATGTTAAAATAATACATACTTGATTTGTTCATGTGTACCACCAGAAGTTGTATTTGATATGGCCCATGTTGCTTCTTTCTTAATATCAAACTCAACAGTTTGAAGGAGCTGAACAAGTGGAGGAATGATGTTTGCATTGATCACAGCCTGAAAACCAAAATATACATTAACAAATAGCAAACCTTAAAATAATTTAGTTTCACACCATTCAACAAAGATGCTTCTCTAGTCTAGATAACAAATAGAAAGACCTGAATTTGTTCTTTGTTTCTTGTGGTTATGATTGAAATGGTCCAACAAGCTTCCTTCTTGATGCTCTTCTTGTGATTATGGGTTAGGAGAGCTAATAGGCAAGGAAGTGCTTGATTGTTGATTATGTACTTAAATTAAATGAAACACCATAACATAAGTCAATGAAATAGTACAATGATAACATCATACACTTGCAAAAAGAACAATTAATTATTGATATGAAAATCTAAAGAAAATGTCAATATAAACTTATACCTAAGTCTGCAAATCATCACCAGTTACAATATTGCCCACTATTCGAAGAGCTAATATAAGGACAGATGGAGAGGGATGGCTGCAAACATAAACATACATGCATTTTTTCAAAATATCCAAAACAAAGCAATTGTGCATGTTATAAACACATATAACAATCCAAACATGGAGCCAAACGGATTAATCAAAGTCATACCATCCATTATATCTGGTGCCTTACAATTTAATATATAACTAGCATAGGAAAGTATTACCCAAGATATTGTTTAACATTGAAGGGAAATAGAACACCTATCTCTACCATAACAAACTAACTATTTACACTTACAACAGGAGCTCAACAAGCCTGTGACAGACACCAACCTCAATCACAGCTTGAATTTTATCATTTGTCCCATCTGAGAGATAAGACAAATCCCAACAAGCATCTGTTAGAACTACTTCATCATTCGAATGAATAAGTTGCTCAAGCGCAAGTAGAGCAAGCTTTGTCTGAGGGAAAAAAAATTCAGCAAGTGCTTGAAACAAATATTAATATAAAAATTATTCAAGTTAAAATAAGGAAAGACATGGGTGAACTGATATACTTGTTCAAATGCTGGTTGTAGTTTCCCTCGACAAAAATTAGACAAAGCCCATGTTGCATTTCTCAACATTGAAAGCTTAGCATGTTCATTTAATTGAGCAAGAAGTGGCATGAGAGCACCATGAGAAAGAACTAGATCTCTGCATTTTGGGGAGTCACCAGCCACATTACCCAATGCCCAAATAGCCTAACAAAAACATCAGGACAACAATATTTCAGAGATGATGAATTTCAAATTTTCATAAATATAGATTTAGATGACAGAGAAAAACAGTTTTCAAAATTTTACCTGCTCCCAAACATCGTCACTTGGAGAACTAAGGAGTTGTACAAAAATTGGTACTACTCCATGATCAATGACTACTCGAGTATGATCAGATGTGCTTGAAGCTATATTTGTCAATGCCCATGCTGCCTCAAACTACAAGCAAGAACAAAGCCAAAAAACTCAATAACTACTTAAAGAATCATTTTCTTGGAAATAGAAAAATAATGTCACAATTTTTGTAAAAGATGGTGAAAACCAATAAACTCAATAGACTCAAAAAAATTTATGCCTTATGTTCCTCTTCTTTACCAAAAAAACCCATGCACAAAAGACATAATGATAAGATTAGCATAAAAAAGTGTACACTCTAACAAACAAAATTTAACCTAGAAAAGTTCAAAACAAAACTATGAATGGAACCTAACGTTGGAGAAAGTCTCGCCTTGTCAAAAACTCTACAAAACGTGGGACCACACCCACTTCAATAACTTCCT
Source organism: Sequoia sempervirens (assembly GCA_007258455.2). Taxonomy (NCBI): domain Eukaryota; kingdom Viridiplantae; phylum Streptophyta; class Pinopsida; order Cupressales; family Cupressaceae; genus Sequoia; species Sequoia sempervirens. Next base: position 19,424 of record VDFB02387714.1, on the reverse strand, counting down.
CAATGGGAGGACTACGCTCTCTTAACAGAAACATGCATCAATCATAACCGATGTCATGTAAGTGAAATGAAAAGTAATTCATAATCGCCTAAGTAACATAAATTAAACAAATTTACCAATTGATAGTAGCTTCCGAAATTGAGTTATTGCTTCAAGTTGCAAACTAGGATCATCAAACCATACTCCAGCTACCATAGAAGGAAGGCTCTCCAACTGACCAGATAAAGAGGAAGACAATCAAATAATGAAACAAAGCATTCAAATAAGCCACCTAGAGTAGTAGTTCCAAACAATACTCGAATAAATAACAAATTGGCACATACTTGCTTGTCAATAACCAAAGAACAGCTGCAGTTTCAAGCTCCACATGATACAATCAAAATATAGAATTGAACCAAGAATTTATAACAAACTGGAAAACAATATTGAGAATATGGGAGGGGCTACTACTCAACATGAGGCACATAGAAATGTAAAAGTTAAACCAACCATAAAATAAACAAACCACCACAACAACATTAAAGATCACACATAGTAGTCAAAACCTAAATTAAAATGAACTATCTTCCTCAAAGACCATAAAGATTATCAACAATAATTTTTCAAATGGAACAAGCTAAAGTCATGAATTCTTGGGGCTTTCATGGTGGAGAGTTGTGTTCAATTTCCTACAAAAAAATTAAATAGATAGACTACCACATTCATTTGTTGTTGAAGCAACCCAACAGACAAGGCCAAGTGAATATCTTGGGCAAACATTATGGTAGACATACCCCTCGATCAGGTCATCTAAGCTGAATGGAAATATCCCACAAGGAAAATATATCCTAAGGAAGACTATATACAATACGTTCAACCTACCATAAAATAAACCAACTTCCCTAATAGTTCTAAAGGTCATACAAGATAATTTGCACCAAATATAAAAATAAACACTTCCACCAATATCATAAGAGAAGGAAATCAACTATAAATTCTCATCACAACACTTAAATGTTCAATTTGAGTCCCCTCGAGTGTACTACTGCTTCAATTTTATTTGTGCCTCTATGAATATGGAGGGTCTATATGCATTTGGATAGTTATCGTTAAGGCCACAACCATTGGTGAAACCCACTAGGCTCCCTAAGTTGGCTATACTGACAAAAACTGTTGAAGAAAATTAAAAATTAGTGATACATAAAAAGAGATAAATCAATATACCAAATAGATCATTGAACTAGTTGATTAGTTCATTGCTAGAGTGAAGATTATTGGATATATTGTACTCTATACTTTATATTGTGTGCACATATGCTCATGTAAATTTAATGTTTGTGCAATATTGAAATTACTAGATTATTTCACATAAAATATGAGCTGATAATTCTTATGATATTTATTCTTAGGCATCAACTGTTGATTTCCAGTGGATCATAAATATCGTTAAGTCTATATACTCTACTTAAGACTTTACTTTGCTTAGAATTTCAACTTTTAGGCATTTCTTTTGCTCAGTAGCACGCCATGTTCATAATAGTTTGGTCAATGATGCTGAAATATAATTGCAGAGATTACACTCATCAAAATCAATGGAGGATATTGGTATGAACGTAAGCAGATAATAAATATTTTATATAATTAAGAACACGTACCAAGAATTATTTTTTAATTTCCTTGCACAATATCATTTCCAGCAATATCAAGAAGTGAAAACTTCAGCTATTTCCCAATCTTGATTGCTTGGTTGCAATTTTCCACTTTCTTGAACATCTTTGTGGGAGGCCTATTTGCTTGTTTCCAGTTTACAATACCAGGGACCACTTTGTCAAGCACTTCCAAGAGGAACCATCTGCAACAAAGTGGAAAGCCAGTTCAATGATCTATTTGGTATATTGATTTATCTCTTTTTATGCATCACTAATTTTTAACTTTCTTCAATAGTTTTTGTTCTATTTTTCTTTCACAACTCAATGTGATTTCTGACAGCTAGTCTCTTAGTTAAAGTCATTATTTACAAACTTGGTGAGCCAAGTACTGCAGAAGAACTTGTGCGTTTCTTTGTAAATCTCTCTACATCTCTAGAGTTTTTCGCAGAGTATTCCCCTTAGGCTTGTCACCTAAAAATAAGTTACAAACCCTTTATTTTTTGCCCATTTGGTCTTCAATGATTAGGATTTAGCGACTTCTTGAGGGATTAAAAGGATTTATAAACAGTTGGTTAAAAGTCATAAAATTATGAAAATGGGATATATGATGTTATCCCTTTGGCCTCAAAGTCCTTAAATAGGGCCTGGTGGTGGGGTTCTGCCTCTCTATTCTGCCCTGTATTACTGCAGGTAATGTGCCTGGGGTGCTGAATCTTGTCCCAGCTGGGGGTTGATGACCCCTCTAGAATTGTTTGCCTTTTCAAGTCTTTTTTTATGAAACATGGCATCACTTGCTTTTTAAAATGCCTCCCTTTGTACGACTAAACATGTTGAGGTGTGTTAGTTAGCTTGTGACATTGTGCATTCTTTTCGTAAGTTATAACTATAATCATATTGTCCTGGATCTTTCTTGCATTTTGTTCGTCTTCATTTTCAACTCTTTTTGTTCCACAAATCACGCTCTTTTGTTTAATGTTGCCTTATATCAATAGGAATGTTTCAGAGGTATTCTTCAACTTATGTGTAAATATGTCTTTGTAGACAGCTTATCATTTTCCTGTCACTTATGTTGTATCTTTGTTTCATGCTTTGTACTATTAATATATCATCAAAACCTCAGTTGGATACCTCACTTTTGAGGAGTTTTACCAACCATATATTGAGGGACTGTACAATTTGTGTTTGTTATTTTTTTATGCGAACTTAGTTCTTCTTTTGAATTGACACGTCTTGATGGTGCTGCACCATGTATCTCAGTAGAAAGTGGGACAGGTAAAACATAATCCACCAAAATGCTTATGCGTTGCCTTGCTTTCATGGGAGGCCCCAACTATACCATTGTTTCATTTCATTCATCTTTTCCCAAAACCCCTAACCCAAAGTGACTGCTACAGAGGATAGATTTCGATCCAATTCTTGATGTTTGTAGTCAACCCAACTTATGTTTTGCTCCCCTTGAATCAAAGGGTTTAGCATCTTTTCAAAACAAGTACTTCTTTGGCAAGCAGAATTTTGAAGACGGGACTGTTTAGAAATTAATAATAGAATTTTTTCCTTTGATATTTGGTATAAACCTGGCAACAATGTGTTCTACATAAACAACTGAAACTCGAAGATCATTTTGTTTCACAAAATTATGGCCTTGGCAAACAAGGTGTGGCTTGATTCTTATCCATGCTTTTGCACTCATTTGCATATCTTTTTTGTTCTTTTGATAACTATGTTAGCAAGCAACTATTTCTCTGTAGTAGCATAGCATATATTTTGTTTAGAATCTAGTAACATTCCTTATGATACATCAAACAACATATTCATTTCAGTATACACTAGTTTAAACCAAGTCTTGTTTTTTATTATTTTCTTGCAGGAAAATTGTGGATTTATTTAGCTCCCTGTTGACCAGCAGCTAATATTCCGAGGGTTTAGCTTTCTGAAAAAATAAAATTAGAATAAAATTGAGAAGCTCGTCCAATGAAAATGAAGAGGGAAATGTATTAAACATAATTTCCTAATGTTTCATCCTTTTTTTTGCTGAGGGCATATGGTTCTATGGCTAAATGTGTGGCATCGTAAAAGCAGTTCATGTGCCTTGTCTGTGCTTTCACATTTTGCATTTCATGCATGCATTATATTTTCTTGCTGCATTTCACGAAAAAGCTATAGAGTACTCTCACATTTTTCATTTTGTGAATATCCTGAAATCATGGCACTCCATAAGAAGCTATCTGGTTCATGCAGTTTTGTGAACACTTTCATTGCATCGTTTATGCATTTTCCTTTAGCATACATGGTTAAAAGGGCATTTTTCCACACAAATAGCTAGCTCAAAGCCTATTTTAATGACATGGGCCCTTACGGGTGCTGCTTTTTCCCGATTAACTAAAATGTAGAGCAGTTGTGCTAGCTAGGGTTCTCTAAATGGGGTAAACATTTTTTTTAAAGTTTCTTGTGATAGTTTGCTATCTGATGTAAGTTGGATTCTTAATGTCTTGCATTTAGCTTGGTTTTCTACTATTCAAATAAAGTATATGTTTTGCAAGGCTTCCTATTCAAGTTCAGATGCTAAGTAAATGATAGATCCCTCTTCAATGTCCTTTTCTAACCACACCAATGTTTATGGGTTCTCAGAGGTATGACTTTGGTATTGCTATCTATAATGCTTTGCACATATTCTCTTCCATGCTCCTTGCTAGCCATATTTAATCCCTCAAAATATCACCGTGAGATATATTGCTGAGGAGACTAGAGCCATCTAGTATCTAGCACTGTATGCATCAGCTACAGGGCCTCCTAGAAGAGGCATAACAGTTGTGACCCACTGCAAAATTTCAATGGAGATGCACATGGCATTAATTTTTAGTTTTTTGTATGTTCCAATAGTTTCTTATTAAACAATCACTATTTTTTTGCTCACTTAGATCTATTAGATTCATTCACCTCCCAAAATTTAAATAGGAAAAATAATATAATTTTTATCAATTGGTCAGTTGAACTGGCAACAGCTGCAATAGAAAGTGGTGTGCTATTCAGAATAGGCATAGTAATTAGTTTTTTGGTATCTGGGATTCATTAAAAAATTCTTGTATCCATATTGCTATATCACTTGCCAAATATTGTCAGCAATTGCTTCAGTGGAAGTCAGAGGCCAGCATATAGATGTCCAACAAGTTTTGCAATGTCTTGTTGGTGTCTATGTTTCTTCCCTTCATGGATTCCAATAGCTGTAGCTGTGGAGATCTACAAGTATTAGTTATGCATGGCATCAAAACTATGCATTCAACAGCTATTTTATTTTTATTAACAACGCACATGACGTAGATGATTTAACTACAACTGGATGACTTATTTCTGCATTTTCTCACTTCAGAGAAGATTAACCTGTGATCTCTCATATAGGTCCTTTATCAAAAGGAACGCTTCACAAATAAATCAACTATGACAGATATTATCTGTTACCAATGTGCAACTAAGGGCTTGTTATGAGCAAAAAAGTAGATAGACTTGATGTCTCTTGCCATCTTATAGACTCTTGTGAGGGATCTTTGTCTATTTCTCAGCTGTGTTATATTCATGGTTTTAAAAATGGTATAAAATTATAAATAAAAAGTCATATTTGCATCTTACAAAAATGTCTTGGACAATATTTTTGCATACGTGTTTGAAATTGTTACTGTTTGTCTATCTTCTGTGATTAAATCTCTTGCATCGTACAATCTTTTTTTTTTTTTGCAGCTAATTACATACATAGAGACTAGATAGCTTTTGCGAGATTTGCATTTTGGTACGGGACACTTTTAGAGCACTACAGACTATTTTCACAGTCCTTTGAAATGTTGATCTCTACCCATTCATGGATTATCGGGTTATTATGCCTTTCAACTGTTTAGCTCTTTCATGACTTCTCAAACAGTTCCGTGCCCTTGTTTGTGCTTCCCACATCTTGCATACATATCTACGAAGCATTTTCAGCGATGATGCTTGGAAAAATCCACCTTCATCAAGCTTTGATGGTAGGTAGGGAGAGTCTTGGAAAGACCATCTAGTCATTTTACTTAATTGCATTTTCTTGAAAGCTTCTAAATCTTTTTTTTTCAATAAATATTTTTTCATATCACGCAATCATTGCAATCCACAGGAATTTGTTAGTTGAGGGTACTTTCAACTTAAATATCTGATTGATTTTTATCTGCTCTCTTCTCTCTCTTTCCACCTTCAACCGGACACCGCTCATGGTAGGACTCCAATACCTTGAGTTCTTGTTTTAAGGAAATACATTTTCTCTTTTGAGTCTTTGTTAGCATGAATTATTATGTCATTTGTGGTCTACATCAATGACAAGGTCCCTCTCATCTTGGCACATGTGGCTGCCCCCCTCACCCCCCACCTCATGCCCCCACCTCCCCCCCTTGGGTGCAACAGTAGCTTTTGATTTGATCTCTTCTGCTAGCATCTAATCTGGTTGACAAGTTAATACATTGTAGTGATTTATTGTGCTATGATTGTTGGTTTCTTGTTGAACAACTCTTTCTTATTGACAAAACCTTGGATGTGCCACATGACATATCCTAGATCTGGGATCCTGTTAGGAAGGGGTAGGGGAATAAATTCAGGTCAAAATCCTCATCTAATCTATCTTTCCATAGAAATATATTGGATGTTTTCAGTTTATAGCAAAGTATGATAGTAAGAGATGCTGTAGAAGTTGGGAAGTTGTTTTTCCTTTGTCAAAATAGACAAGCTAATGGTTCATTTATGGATAACTCATACTATCTTTCAGATACGAACATATATTACAGTTACCTACTGGGATACTTAAACTTGAATTAATGTTGGAAATTTTTTCTGTAACTGCATCATAAATGCTTTCTTTATCAACCAAATATTCAGTAAGACAATTTTATAACTGAAGAGTTTTTCTTGCAGCTTGCAGATATGGTTGTTGAAAGTGATCCAGATTGTTTGGGACTTCTTGTAGATGTGAAGAAAGAGCTTCTTCTGAGTCTGCAAGAATCGTCAGGCATGGAATTTCCAGAAGATTGGGAGGGTAATATAGTTGATGAAATTTTATTGTAGTTAGCGAGTGCATGGTCAATTGACTTGCCTCAAAATGGAGAAACCAATTAACTTGAGACTTAGAAAGTTGATACAATCAGCTGGCATGTATTTGTTGCAGGTTGTACACCCCTAGTATCTGTACTGATTAAAATGTTAACTGAATAATGAGTTTCATATGATCTATGCGTTCATTATCCATCATTGTTTTTGGCTTAATCTCTAAAACATGTCTAATGTTCTTGGATATTATGCTGCAACTTGTACATTATGTGTAAATGTATTATTCAATTTGACAATGAAACCTTATAATGTGTCTAATGCCTTCCCTTTTTGGGAGGCGTTGGATTGAATCTGCAATTTAATTGTCAATTTTGTGGCAATGGTGTGAAAACTTAAGTGAATGTTGCAGAGTTTGGTTTTACTAGCGAAACTTTAGCTGCTACATTTAGCATACTTTCCCCCCAAAATTGAAGCTTGGTGAATTTTTAAGGTAAGCAAACAAATGTCCAAATTTAGCATTATTGTATTCATTAGTGCATTGCCCACATGGTTTCCCATCCTCACAAATTCTTTGTTGAAGAAATATGAAGCTATTTCACTAAGATGCTCTTGTAAATTGGTAACCATAGCCACTGGTAGATGGGAGATGTTGCTAGTATGGGGTAGGGGGAGGGATAGGAGGGTACAAGGAAGTGCTATGATATAAAACTTTTAAATGTATATAAACTTAAAAACAAAAACTAAAGCTACTACATGATTTATAAATCAACATTCGTAATGTTGAACTTATAGATAAGAATACACAATTTATGAATGGTCAAGAGCATCAAAAAATTCAAATAAAAAATTATAATGCATACTTTTAGAGATCATATATTTGGAATTTTCTCCCAGGCTTTTGTTACATGGAAAAATTTATTGAACCTAAATTGTTAGCAATGGATGAATAATCCTGAAGTCCATTTTGCAACATCTAATAAGTACTGCTCTTTCACACTTGAACATCTTAACCATTCTTACTGTTGTCTCATCTATCTAGTAACACTTTGGACATGGATGATAAAATAGTTTTATGAAAAATATGATCTTACACTCAAACAAAATACTGCCTATATTTTTTCATCTTAAAACATCTTTTTAATATTAACTAGTGGGGGATATATTGGGGTCCCTACCCATGAAAATAAACAGTTACAAATGAAAAATTGATATATTGGTTGAAACAAATGACAGAACTGCACCCCATAAACCATAAAAAGATCAGCCCAAAAATGCCAAACATTGTAACATGATTAAACACAAGCACCTGATGCTCTCACCCCACCTGCAAGATCAATGCCCCACCCAACCATGCCATCACTATTACCTCTTCTTGAGCATCCAGATCATCACTCATTGAAGAGCCCACGAACTTAGGATCCAAAGTGGAAAATGTAATTCCATGGAATGTCAGTCCTTCTCAGAACTTACCCCTGATAACCTTCCTAGGAGGCCATAAAATACCCACTTGAAATTTCTAGACACTCATAATTGTGGGTAACCTATTTAATTATCAGTCACAAAACCCAAATCTAAACAGAATACTGGTATCTCTTTAAGCTTCTTATACACTATCAAGATTTAACATAATAAAACACAAAACCATTTCAGCCCATTTGGTCATATCTAGCAAGGGCATACATTACAAAATAACCTATATATACTATATAGATGCATTTATTAATTTTACTATTTTGAAATAAATCTGCACTAATGGTAAGCTCCAATGACAATTTCAGAAAATATGGATGACAACAAAGTTACATACCAGTGTTGCAGCTCTCAGTTGCCTGTATGACTTTTCTTCTATATCGAGAAGCAACATTAGTAATATAAAGCTGAAAAAATATTTTTTATACAAAACCTAACATGAAAACTTAAATTCACAAATAGTTGAGGGATTGAAACCTGAATGCTATTTTCAGCTGGTGGGCATGCTGGAAGTGGCTCATTCTTGTCATTTTTTTCTTGATTTCCAAGGCAATAAAAATTCAAATAATCTTGTGGATGATACATTTCTGACATCCCTGCATCTTGAAGGGCTTTAACAATGATATTGTACATCATCTACATTGTTTGACCCTGTTTGAAATAAAAGAAAGCAAATGTCAAAATTTCCACCTCTCTATTTTTGACATAGTTACAAAAAATCTAGTTAAAGATCACTTAGATCAGATTGTTATTAGTACTAGCATCCATTCCAATGATAAGAATAGTCTAAAAACTTAGAAGAAAAACTAGCCAAAGAGGAACCAAAGGTAAGCAAAACAGAAGTATAGGATGATAATAAATAAGTATAAGACAAATTAGAAGAGAAATATAAGCTGATGAGACCTAAGAAATTTCTTTTGGAGCTTGAAAGGATTGCATATCCTCAAAGTTCAGAGGATTGAGAGAAAAATAACACTTGCTGATGTGGGTCCAGTTTCAGGGCTTCCTTCAGCATCCCAGTTCCAAACTCTACTTGCACCTTCCCACATGACCTCCATGGATGCTAGTAATTGTGGGGGGTTGTAAAGTCAGGCAATTGTACTTTTTTTAAGTTGAAGACTCTCGTGATTTCCTTTTGATTCTATTTATGTTGTGCACCCATTTTAAACTCTCTTCTCACTCTTTCATTTCGCAGTAGACATTTGAAAGCCTCAGCCCGATTAGAACACTTTGGTAGCATTTTCTAAAATCATTAAACCTTCTTTCTCCTTGTTTAGAAAATTGAAAATTGTGATCCGATTCCTTGCACATTGTTGGGAACCAGATGAATGCATTTCTGATGGTTTGCTTGATCCATATTTTTGGCTGTTAGGAGTTTGGTAAGTCCATGAAGTGTATAATTAATGCTCGCTAAGGCTATGTTAATATAAGTTTAATTTATTCAGGAATTCTTTGTAGAGATATCTTTGTTGTTTTGAGATTGGTTTTAACTGGAACACATCCTAACATTGTAAGCTTTGCTTGGGTTCTAGGTGCATGCAATCATGGAGTTTTAGTAAATGAGGGCTTCACATACTTCACACATCAGTAACCCTTATTGCATTACAATTTACATATATAGTTGATCATTAGGTGTGTATGGTTGACCTTCGTGCCTATGCTGGCTATATTGAGGACACCCTAAACATTATTACTAAGATGCTAGTTAAATCGTCCTAACATTACTACATCGTGGGAACTCCCCTCATAGCTCTGAATCTAAGAAAATTTCTAAAAAGTGATCACTATGGCAACAAAAATTTAGATATTCAAGACACCTAACTTAAGTTAATTAATTAGTTAAAAAAAATTGCAAGGTCTCAAATTACTCAAAAAAAAATGGCAATTCCACTTTAACACAAAAGAGAGAACTCTTTGAGACAAGGGTGGAGATAGGAATGTCTGACAAAAATGAATTTTTATTCCTATTATGAGACAAGAACTTTAAAAATTTGTATGCTATGTTAAATAAAATGTATTCAAGTTCCATCTTCACAAGATAGAAACATGTATATACACCAATGAGCTAGAAATTAAGCATTTGAAAAAAAAAGACCTGTAAGCATTTATTTCCTTTCTACCATGTACAACAAAATCAAATGCATTTATGGATGTCAATGAAACTGATACGTAGCGGCAATTAGACCATAAAGGGGTGTCAAAACAACAAGGAAAAAGCACAAAAATCATAAAAAAGATCTCTCAAAATGATAGACAATCTAAACATTTTTTTCCCTATAGAGAACTGGTCTTTATATAGCCTAGGAAAAAAGGGAGGGAAGCAGATACCTTGACCATCAGTAGTAAGCATTCTTCACATGATAGGCAACAATATAGGTTCCACTTGAGGGAAAAGGTGAGGAAGCTTGCTAACGGATTCAAGAATTGTGCTTATAGCACACAAGCATCCTATAGTAGCCAATGCACCTGACTCATCTAGCTCTTCATTGGCTTCATTAGATTGCATGCACTTCCAGAATGCAGCAGCCTATAAATAGAGTAGGATTTTTTATTAAATGAAGTAACATGTGCTGAAAAAAGGAATAACCATGCAATAAATATCAAACCAAGTAACATACTAACCAGGCAATTACATCTTAACTATTATCATTTTTTTAAGCATAGCATAGAGAAAACAAACTAGGTTCTGGCATAATCCAAGGGCATAAGGTTCCATCTCTTACCCAAATTTATCCACAATAGTTTCAAGGGTGAACACGAAATCTTCATTCTCAACTTCATTCATAAGCTTGAAAAACTATGAGAAAATAAAACAATACCAACTACTATCAACTAAATTGCTTTGGTGAAACCAAATAAAGAAACAATCTAAACTACTACTCACCATCAAGAAGTTGCGGTAGGATTGGTCAAATTTTATTCAACTCTGTAAAAATAGGTTGACAACTTTAGATCAAATATATGCATTTCATAATATTTACAAGATTTACAGTACAATTGATGACCAATATGATCTTTTTTTATTGATTGAGAAAGAAGAGTATCATGAAATGATCCCAAAATATACCTTTACAAGCCTCCACAAAGGATCTCAAAGCAAAGATAGAATCTACACGCACTGGCAACTCGGGATCTCGCAATCCTGCTACAACACTATGTAAGGCTGCACTGAAATTTCTCTGGTCTGCAAAAGTGATACTTGCATACTGGCCTGCTACCCACACAGCCTTCAAAACCAAAGCAAAGAATTTAAGTGCCAAACTTCACACTCAAATATCTCTACCTAAATATGTCACTATTCTTTCAAAAATATGTTTGAAAGATTTTTCCATGTAAATATCATATAATCATCCCTAAATACCAGACTAAACAAGTGTAAAATGACATATCTCCTAGACAAATATTATTTCATAGTTAAAATATTAGGGAACTCTATTGCATCATATTCATGATTCATCGAACATGGACCACTCTAGTATCTGTCATTTTCCTAAACCCAAAATAAATTTTCTAAATATACCCAAAGCAACAGTTGCAGTAAGGTTTTGAAAAAAAAATAACTGCATTTCCCAATTTCTGTACAATCCAACCATATTCATAATATCACAATTAAAGCCATAGGCTGATCTTGTTCACAAAAGATCATAGGTGCAAGAAACATTAATTTGCAAGTCTGCTCTAGGGTTCCATCTTGAATTGCACAGATTTCTCCCCTTTGTTGTTTAATGTGCAGAAAAGTAAGTTCTTCAAAGCTTACCTACATCATGAACCTTTGTCCCACCTCTATATTCAAACACATTGTACCCAAGCTATCATTGACAATAACAATAGTTGAAAGAAATCCTTTCAAGTTATACATGGATGGATGTATTGCCTTCCAAATTAAAATATTGTTTAGAGACCTAGAAGTAATAAGTATCCAATTCCATCTTTAAGATTGCTATTTACTTTTGTACTCCTTGCCAATTGCAAAGATTTCTCACCTTTAGTCACTAGAATTTATTGTAGATTGTTGTGTTGTTGGCTCTTGAGCCCTTGTTGGCCTAACTATAGAGGACTCTATATCCTACTAGGGAATGATGTTGGACCCAATGGCCTAACTATAGAGGACTCTATATCCTACTTGAAAATGATGTTGGATCCAATGTTTGACCTCTAGAGGTTTGTGTTTTTCCAAATCTATAGATTCAACATGTACTTGTGCTAGGTGTTGTACAAAATCAATGTCTTTCCTTGTTCCATTTTCTCATAAAAGGTTCCTGGAGTAGGGAGGGAAATTTCAAGTTCAACTAGTGAAGAGATTGGAATCCATAGACAACTTGAATAAGTGAGTGATAGAAGAGATATGTGCTGCCTTATCAGTGTCAAATAATGTGTAGATAAGCTATAGAGAATAGCAGTTTTAACCAAGAAATATCCAAAATAATTTGCAATAGCAGTTACGTAATTGAGATTCCCAATCCAAAATAATGCTATATGGAATCCATAATGTGTCTAAAAGGTATAGAAGAACAACTCTGTATCTATAACTGTATCAATGGTATTGTCATAGAGAGTGAAGACAACCATTTTGAAAAACTAATTTATACAAATATGCAACCATGCTAACACTGAATCATAGGCATATCACTTATCAAATGTATAGGATAGATTCCCATGGTCAATAAGGCATTGGAAACTTCCAGTATAAGCAAAGATTCTAATATAAGGGCGTAGATTGGTTGCATGCACAATAGAACATAATAGAAGCATAATCATTCTTCTATGTGGTTGGCCAATACAAGTATCTCCAAAGGTGTTTAAGGTGCTTATGTACCTAAACAACCAAAATATGTATCACTAAAGGTTTTAAAGAGCCTTCTCTGCTTCAAAATGTTCCCCATAGGCAGAGGAATGAGCCTATTTAAGTAGTATGAATTTATGAATAGAACTAGTTAAGCTTTAGCAACATCCCAATTTAAAGGGTATAGTCCAAGAAGGTTAGTTGATTGATAACTATTGGTTTAAGTTTTTAACTATATACAAATATCATGATTACTACACCTATCATCTAATATGCTAGTAAGTACAAGTACTGACTAAAGATTGGAGAGGCTTTCTACCTTGTTGGTGGCTCATTTCCTTGGATATGTCACCTGTAGTGACTCTTCTTTTGACCTCCAGAGACTCCACGATGCATTTGATTTCCTATTATTTTATCAGCACAAATTTCCAGTCCCATAAGCTACAATGCATAAAGGCGCAGTTACCCAGGTGAATAATCTTAATATTTAAAATCTATGAAGAATTTGTACCGCTTAATATAAAAGTTTTGAAAACAAACCTTCAATACATAGTCTATGATAAGGCTGGTCTTCTGGCCCTCAATTATTGTTTCTGTGGCCATAGTGCAGCTCAGTGTGCAATAAGTGGCAGATATCATAAAGAAAGATTTCATTTGAGGAACTTCTAATAAAAAACAACCCTCTAGAAGAAGTACTTACCTTCATAAAGACGTCAAAATCTAGATCTAGTTTGATGCCTGCTTGCTTCTCACGTCTCGAAAGTTCTTGCAGTAGGTCTGTAAGCAACACAAATCAGTATGGTCACATAATTGAGAAAATGGTGTAGTTGAAAGCAATGCACGCATAAAAAAGTTAAAAACTCATAGTATCTTGACCCGACACCTTGGCATTGGCCAGAGAAATGCAAGTGTTTCCCCTTACAGTCATTTCTGCATAGTGCAAATGATGCTGGCTAATGTAAGCGGATGTTCTTTGCAGCACAAATTCTATCAACGAGTGTCCATTGTAGGTCATATTTCTGGTATTCTGTGGAAGAAATCATTAAAAAATGAGGGAAAAAGGAAAATGCATGTCGAATAAGGGAGGGAAAATGAAAGGAGGGAGGGAAAATAAGGAGAAGAGGGAAATAAATTGGCTATTGCACTTTAGGTGTGCAATTGGGTACACTGAATATTTGTGTTCCATTTTTATAAATTATTTTTTTAAGTTAAAATATATATATAATAAGTAAAATCATTCAATGTATAAACTTTATAAAATATTTCCAATTTTTCACTTTTTAATTCTTTCTATTTTTATAAATAATTATTTAAAAGTTAAAAAAATATATCTACTACAAAATATAAATATGAAAGATAATATAACTTTTCATCTTGTAACCCTTATTTAATTAAGAAAATTTAAGAATTTTTATAAAGATAATTTTTTAAAACTTAAAGTATATATTAAACTATACTATATCAATATAAACTGCTAACCAAGAAACATAGGCAGTTTTATTTCCTCATGAGCAAAATTGTATTTGCATTTATGTTTATTTGTTAACGAGGGAAGAGATGATATTTTAGCATTTTATTCTGCTCTACTCTACTCTGTTAACCACATGAAGATGGATATGAAGATGATGCACAACTTTAAATGGATACGCCCCCTCTTTAAACAGGTAACTTCTCTTCATTCTACAAAACAATACAAAACCTCGTCTCACCACACACGCAAATAGGAGAAATTCCCTCCTCGCATCACGCACAAATTTAATGTTTTGCACTTCACTCAGTACATTAATGCTGTATGTAAATCAGGAAACACAAAAAAGGCCTGGGACCTTTTACATTCAGCCATAACTGAATGCCTTCCTCTTGATGTCATAGCCTTCGCTACACTTTTAAATTGCCTTGGTAATTATGTTGATTTGCATAGAATCAACTCCCTTCTTGCTGAAATGAAAGAGATGGAAATACATTCAAATGTTATCACTTATAACACTCTCATAAAGACTCTATGTAAAGGGGATCACATTGAGGAAGAACTTGGTATTTTGCACAAAATGGGGCACACACATTGTTTTCCTGATATTGTTACATATATATAGCACCCTAATTGATGGGATTTGAAAAAGAGGCAGAGTAGATGAAGCTCTTGTTTTATTTGTTGAGATGATACAATCTAGCATTTCGCCTGATATTATTGCCTGCAGTACATTAATTAATGGTCTCTACAAGGTGGGTAGGGAAGATAAGCTCTAAGGTTGGTAGCTGGAATGAAACATAGTTACTACTCTCCAAATATTGTCACATACAACACTCTAATTGATGGTCTAAATCACTAACTCGATATGTAGCTTGTAGTTTTACCATGGCTATGCCAACAACTACGCTTTTATGAAAAAAATAGGACCTTCATAACTTGAAGGAGGAACATCGACAAATAGCACAATGAAGGAAATTCAAACAAGTGTTATGTTTGACTGGAAATAGTCTCATGCTGGCATACAGACTTTTTTACACAGTTATGTTTAAAATGCTCAAAAAATCATGTCTCCGGCTCAAATATGTACTATCTCTAAAACCTGTCGATCTTCAATGTGACACCATTATGACCAGACAGTCGGAACATAAAGATTCATTATGGCAACTAGCCTACATACATCCCTTGACCACAACGAACTACATTTAATATTTAATCTAACCAAACAAACCAACAAGAAGGATCAATTTGTTCATCAATGAAGACTTCTTAGAAAATCTATACCATTGAATGAAAAATTCAAGTTGGGGCCTTTCAAATTGGATACGCCTTCAGTGTAAAAAAATTATTTTAAAAAAGTATTTTTTTTATTGTCTTAATTTAAGACAATTAGAAAATTAAAAATATAATTTAAACATAAAATATATATTTAAGATAAAATTAATATTTTGTCTTAAATTAATGTCTTAAAATCTCTTTCTGTGTAGTAGTGGTAGGAAGGACTTGTAGTTTGATATTAAAGATGATGCAATTTGTCACATAACTTCCCTGAAGATTCTTCCCAAATTGTGTTACATTGTTAGTGGTTTTTGCTGCTTTCCGCTCGCTATTGGTTTCCACTCCTCCAAACTCTTCCTCGTTGGTATTGACCTTTCACTTGTCCAATTTTGTGAGTTGCAGCCTGAAAATAAAATATTGACAGGGTTTTAGGGTATGCTTATTAAAACTCAATAAACAATAAAAAAAGGGGAAAAATAAAGCCCTCGTTTGAAAAATGTTTTAGCAGACGATAAGCCCTGATTTCAAGTTTACACAATAGGTATTTTTGGTGCACCAAACAACCTAGGCAGCCAAATGGCCCACTTAGGTAGAGGTCCCATGAGGGGGGCTTAAGCTCTATGGATTATGATCAAATTCAAATTCAAAAGAATAGAGTAATAGTCATTTTTATTTGTTTGGTATTAGTCATTTATTTAGTAATTTTTATTTTTCTGATATTAGTCATTTATTTAGCCATTTATTTAGTCATTTATTTAGTCATTTAGTTGTGATTTTACCTGATGACCAAATTAGTCACTTATAAATGACCAAATTAGTCATTTATTTTCCAAATACTACTAGTGTTAGTCACATAGTCATTTTTTTCCCAAATTCTACCTAGTGTAGGGTTCAATTAGGTTTAGTTAGGATTGGATTAGGTTTATGATTAAATCTCAACAATAATTCTCCTCTAACTCTAACCTAAACTTAATCGTAAAACTAACACTGACACTATTTTTAACCCCAACCCTAACTAAATATATATCTAACCATAACCTTAATTCTATAACTAAAAGTAATTATAATCTTGTCTTTCATGTTGTGTTGCAAATGCTACTAGCATATATATATTATTTATTAATATATATAAAATATGCCAAGAGATATCTTTGTCGAGGCACCTATTTTATAATAGTACAATAGACGCATCAAAAGGATATCTCTCGACATATTTTATATATATTATTAATAAATAACTCTGTATTCTTTAATAGAATAAAATAAAATAAGTATATCAATTTTTACAATATAATTAATAAAATAATTAAAAAAATGAATATTATTTTAAAATTATTATATATATATCAATTTTTTATTCATTAATAATTATTTCATTTTATTTTCACAGTATTTTATTAATTGTATTTTAAAATTGATATATTCATTTTATTTTATATATTAAGTATGGCTTGTTTTTATCTTTAAAAGGTATTTTATTACATATATTTTAAAACTTGATATATTATTATATTTGTTTTATTATATGTATATATCACTTTTAGTGTATAAAATTATTTTATCAATCATAATTTAAAAATTGATATTTTTATTTTATTTTATTTATTAAATGTATATAACAAAATATGAAACAGTTAGTTCAAAATTATTTTATTAATTATATTTAAAATTATTCAAAGTAAAACAAAATTATTTTTAAAAGAACAAAAATTTATTCTATATTTTTAAGAATTTAAATATACAACAGTTTTAAAAAGTTTTAAAAAGTAGAGAATAATTTTTTAAAGAAAAAAAATTATATTGAACATACTAAGGAAGTATGCAACAACTAATTAATGAAATGTGCATTAACTAACACTGACAATCATTAACAAAAGTGTAGCAGGCATAAGCCATGTGGATGCCCATGCCTTTTTGTAGGCTAGGTAGCCATTTCCCCACCATACTACTCATTGCCAAGGAGATCCACATGGCACCTGCCTGTGATATCGCAATCAATAAAGACCTCGCAACTTTTGATCACGTGATGGCAGCCAACCATGGATCTCAACCATTGGCAATCTTGTTTGTTCAACACAGTCGCCAACCTTGTTATTAACCATCGAGCACCTTTATACCAAGATTATAACATCTTCATTGATTTTAAAACATGCACATCTTATAACTACTTTAGTAACTCATGCATATAATGTGGCTAAAGATGCAAAGTATTTATCATTCCTTTCCAAATACCTGATGAGACATCGGCACTTCCCCCTCGTGATATCACATCAACAAAGACAAAGCAGTGGTGGGTCATCACAGATGGCGGGGAATGACTGAGATCACATGACGATTGATCTATGGCCATGCAAACTTGTCCCTCTACAAAATAAAAACATTTATTAGAGGAGAGGGCCAAGTAGTCATGCGGGGTCCAATAGTCGCGCACTCAATCGTGATGATAATACCCAGTCTTACCACATATTTATACTATATATTGTAAATAAATAGTCCAAATGTAAATAAAGAAAAAACCAAATGTTGATAAAAAATGGACCCATACTTGAACACATGAGAACCTCTAAATGTTATATGAAAAAAACATAAATATATTCATGAAGAAGTGAAATAAGTATTTTTTTGTTTCAAATAAAATATCACAACTCTCCACTATAAGTATATCATTTAAAAAATAAAATGCTCATTTAATAAAATAAAACACTCATTTAAACAAGCATTGTTATCATAGTGAAAAAATATTGTTCTTATGTGTACAACAATTAGGGTAGCAATGTACAAGCATTGGATAATTTTATATTAATAGTTTGTCCTATCACAAATATAAAAGGTGAGCACAATAAATAACATGTATTTTCCCATTAAATGTGAAGGATTTTCAAAAAGTTTTAGTGTTTAACTATTGGTCCATTTTTGTTTGATATAAGTTGTACTTTAAATAATTATGTGTTGTTTTTATAACAAAAATAGATTTTTTAGTTCAACTCTTAGTCCATATGTTGAATATAAAGGTAGGCATATCAAATATTTATGGTTATCAATAAAGCACACCTACCTGAATTTATATTAATTCTTAATTTAAATAAAAATATCATATTCTACAAGCAACAAATGATATTTTTTTGGTTCAACTATTCAAAGGTTCCATGATTAAGTTTTATCAACCTTTAAAAAGTCAAATTTTTAGGACACTTCTCAAAAGATTCCCAATGTGGCAAGTTGCATGATGAGTCGTGCCTCAAAACCTTAGTTATAGATAAATAAGAGACCAGTCTACATTTCAAAACAAAAATGAAGGTTCTACGATATTCTAGTCAATTGCTACATGCTGAGAAATTTAGCTTGCATGACTAATGGGCCCTCTCCCCTAAAGGAATAAGTAAGTAATATTGAAGCCAACGTATACAAAATACATGTTGTTTTAACGAGGAACATGGACCAACAAAATAATTCTAGGAAAAATAAAGTCGCTAAGGAAATAAAATGATAAAACAAAAGGGGGCTCATCCTAGATGAAGCGATGGGGCTTAATTCATTTTAAAACCTTCCCAAAAAGTAACGACCAAATAGATATCATCCAAGGTGTAAGATGAACACTAGGGTTTTACATGAAGACGAAGGTAAAGCCCCAACCTTAGGCTTTTCCCAAACACCATAGATGACTAGAGACACAAGGTAGGCTAAAATAGAACACAAACCACAAAACTTTGAAGTTCCATCACCGCCCATAACCCTAAACCCT
>VDFB02387713.1:0-11670 GCA_007258455.2 Sequoia sempervirens | reverse complement strand
ATTGGCTTCTCTATAGGCATGTGCAATTTTAATTTTGTCAAACTTAGCAAGAGTCAAGATGGCGTCATCAATCCATGATTTTATTGTCCATGAGGGGTGGGACTTGCCACAAAGGCAATCAATAATATTTTTGGAATCACCTTCAAGCAAAAGGTTTTAAAAGTTAAGACTTTGGGCTAAATTTATAATGTGAAAAGTGCCAGCAGCCTCTACCAAGTGATTGGTTTGGGAACCAAGAGGAGTGGCCGTCGCACCTAGAAAGTTGCCAAAGGAGTCCCTTATGACTCTGCCATAGCCTACTGCCCCCAGATTACCTTTAGCCGCACCATCAAAGTTAGCTTTGACCCATCCATTAGGCAGAAAAGACCAGCGAACACCCTCTCTATCCTTCTTGGCTTTTTTAGGGGCGCAAGGCAAATCAAGGCTTATATTCCATTCCTTGGAAACTATAAGGTCATAGGACGAGTGAGCCACTTTCTCGGAATTTCTAACCTTCTGGGAGATAGCATTGACATTTTCTTTCAAAAATCTGATAATTTTATCAGAAACAATATCCACCGGAGCTTCTTTATCTCTATAAACTCTGTTGTTACGTTTTTTCCAAAGACCCCAAGCAACATGAGGGAAAGAGAAATTCCATAAAATCCTGAGAACAAAATTGTGAGTCGGAGCTTTCCATTGAAGGAAGAAGTCTTCAATAGACGAGGGAAAAACCCAAGAAAGATGCCAAAAAATGATTATTGTTTCCCAGATTGAGGCAGCAAAAGGACAATGAAGGAAAATATGACACACTGACTCAGCCTCCATCTTACAAAGAAAACATCTATTAGGTATTTGGAAGCCACGTTTGCAAAGGTTATCAATCGTGAGCACCTTATTTTGGAGAAGGATCCAGAAAAAATGTTAATTTTAGGGACCAAATGTTTGAACCAAGCCTTCGACCGAAAAGGAGAGCCCTGCGAGGAAGTAATCCTGGCAAAGGTAGACGAAACAAAATAGTTGCCTGAGGGTTCATCAATCCAAACAAGATGATCTTCGAACTGATCAGAGCAAAGTCTAACAACCAACAATGAAGACTGAATGAGAGCAAGAGCTTGACTGACAAGACATAGATCCACCCATTTTCCATTCACTCTATAGTCTTTCAGATAAGAACCGAAACGGGCTTTGCAATTCTCAACCCACCCACTAAAGGAATCAATTTTTATAAGGGGCTCCTTGAACAGCCATCTATCCTCCCAGAAACTAGTTTGGTTTCCGCTTCTAACTTGCCAACCAGTTCCAAAGTCCACAATATTTTTTCCATTAATCAGATTATTCCATAAGGTTGAACCTCTAGGAAGAAGATGGGAATCCTTTAGAATAATAAGAGAACAATTATTCTCTAAATATTTGCTAGCTAGGATATCTGTCCATTCACCTGAGGATGAGAAAATTCTCCATATTTGTTTTGCTAGAAGGATCTTGTTAACCATTCTGATTCTTCTAAGACCTAATCCTCCAGTCTTTTTTGGTCTGCACACCAGATCCCATCCAATTAAAGGTAGTCTTTTATTTTCTTTGACACCCGACCAAAGAAATATTTTTTGAATCTTTTCCATGGCATCTGCAAACCTAGCAGGAATCTTAAAGAGGCTTAGAGCATAGATCAACAAATTCTGAGGAGAAGCTTTGAGGAGTTGAAGTTTTCCCGCTTGACTTAACAGAGCTCCTTTCCAACTAGCAAGCTTCTTGCTAAACCTCTCGACCAATGAAATCCAAAAGGATTCAGGAGGTTTAAGGCTTAAGGGTAAGCCAAGATAGGTGGCAGGCAAGGAGTCCACCTTGCAACCAAGGATTCTGACAATTTTGGTATGTCTGTGAGTCGGGGTGTTGAAGAAGAACATAGAACTTTTTTGATTATTAATTAGCTGTCCAGACTCTCCCATATTTATCGAGCAAAGATTTCAAAGTTTTACCTTCTGAAACCAAGGCTTTACCCAATAGCATAGTATCATCAACAAATTTTTGATGAGAACAAACTAGGTTGCTAGAGGAGGGGTTGAGACCAATAAGGGATCTATTGTCAATCAGCTTTTTCAGGTTTCTTCTAAGATTTTCAGCCATGATAGTGAATAAAATAGGAGAAATAGGATCACCCTATCTTAGACCTCTGGTACTTTGGAAGAAAGTAGTAGGGGATCCATTAACCATTATAGAGATAGAAGCAGTAGACACAAGTTGTTCCACCATTTGAATAACCCTGTTGCAAAATCCAAAAGCCTTTAAAATTTTAAATAAGAAAATCCAGTCAACTCTTTCATAGGCTTTTGATATATCAAGCTTTAACAAGAAGCCTTCAGTCTTAGATTCCACCAAGGAATGGATATTCTCATGCACAATAACAATAGAGTGAAGGATTTTTCTACTAGGAACGAATCCATTCTGTTGAGGTGAAATCAAAGAAGGCAAAAGAATTAAGAGTTTGGAAGTCAAAACCTTAGAGATGATTTTATAGATCAAATTACAGAGGCTTATGGGTCTGAAGGCCTCAAAGTTTATCACTCCAGGATTCTTAGGGATTAGAACCAGGAAGGTGGCATTCAATTATTTTAGGAGACTTCTAGATCCAAAAAATTCTTTAACAGCATTCACCACATTGTCTCCAAAAATCTCCCAGAACCATTGGAAGAAAAACAAAGGGTAACCATCCGGACCCGAAGCTTTACTCCCATCAAAGGAGAAAACAGCCCGCTTGACTTCCTCATTGGTAGGGATAGCAAACAACATTGAGTTATTTTCCTGGTTGATTACTTTCGGTATAGCCTCTATTCAATGATCCTGATCATTTTGGTTAATTTCATCATTCTCAGAAAGAAGGTTTTTAAAGAATGAAGTAGCATGCTTTCTAATATCCTCCTCCTCCTCATACCTGGTACCATTCACTTCGATTTGAGATATTTTGTTGATAGCTCTGTGTTTTGAGGTCGATAGATGAAAGTACCTAGTATTTTTGTCACCTGCAGATATCCATAAAGCTCTAGATCTTTGCCTCCAAAACTCCTCCTCCTTTCCGATAATGTCATGCATCTTAATGAGTATCTAATTCTCTCTTTCCTTTGTATCATTCAAATATCCCTCCATCTAGATTTTATATTGAATTTCCCCCAATTCCATCTGAAGGTCAGATTTGATCCTAAAGATGTTCCCAAAGGACTCTTTTTTCCATTTTTTCAAGTTAAATTTCACTTCCCTTAGTTTTTTAGCTATTCTAAACATAGCAGTACCAGAAATACTTATGTTCCACCATTTCCTAATTTCCTCTTTAAAAGCAGGATGAGAGAGCCACATTTTTTCAACTCTGAAGGGGATATTTTTCTTCTTTTTTATAGGATCCACAACAAAATTGATAGGGAAATGATCAGATCCAATCCTAGAGAGAGCTTTGAGAGAACAGTAATAATAAAAAAACCAATGATTGGAAACTAAAGATCTATCTAATCTAACCTGTATAAGATCCATCCCCTTTCTGCGATTCGACCAGGTATAGGAAGCTCCATGTAAATCCAGATCTATCAGCCCCTGGTTGTCAATGAAACTCTGAAGATCCTCTTTGCTCTCTGCATTGATCTGGGAACCTCCAAATTTTTCGCCATTCATTAAGGGCGTATTAAAGTCACCCATAACAACCCAAGACTCTCTATCAAAAATCCTCATAAAGGTAGCCAACTCCATCCAAAAGGATTTTCTCAGTCCTTTTCCATTGGGGGCATAGATGTTCAATTGGATCCAACTGAAATTATCCCTAATATGTGTGAATATAGTAGCAATATGGTTCGTGTCTTCCAAAATCGAACCCCCTTTGATTATGTGACTATTCTAGAAGGTAGCAATACCTCCAGAAGCGCCAATCGAATTGTTTCCCTGAGTACTACAGTGCTGAAATAGTTTCACCTTTTCTACTTTTTCCTTTGACATTTTCATCTTCTAAATAAGAAGAATATCAGGCTTGTGATCTCTAACAAAATTATGTAAAAAATCCTGCTTGTGGGGGCTATTGAGTCCCCTGATATTCCAAGACATTATCTTCATGAGTTACCAGGGGATCTGAGGCATTCTGGGATGGTTTTCTGAGATCCATCCGCTATATCTTGAAAACTGTTATGCTCTCTTGTCCATTTAATATATTTTTTCCCTCGAGAGTTCTTTGATGCTCCACAGCCATCCTTTGCTTTTGATCTGGTAGAAATACCACTTGGAGTCTTCCATTATTTGTTTTTATTTTTATTTTTCTTTGCTAAGATCTCTTCTTTATCAATCTCTTCTTGGCTATTCATCTCTTTACTAGATTCCCATTCCTTATCAGTTAGGAGCCTTTGTTCCCTGGGTAATGTTTCCATGGTACCATTCAAATGAAAAGATGAGAAGTTACTAGAGAGTTCAGTTGAATGGTCCGGCTTTTCGAGGGAGTCCTTAACCACTCCGAAGGAGTTAGGATCCATAAAGTGTTCTACACCCGGAGGAAAAAGACCTTCAGAGGAAGGGAGAGGGAAAGGGATGTTCAACTCCAAGGATAGTCCCTGAATAGGAATATCCTCCAAACTTGGGGTCTCATCATTTTCTCTGTTGGGATTAGCTCATGGGAAAAGGGGTTAGCATCTTGATTCAGATTTTCTTCCCTAGCTGACTGATCCTCAATGGATTCATTTTCCTTAATAGGTAAAGTCTTCACAAGATCCTTTTGTTGGGGTTCCAGCGGATCCTCTCCATTATTTTTCATGACCACTTCAGCCTCCTTAGAAGTACTTTGAACAATAGACTCTTTATTTTCAAAGCTATCTCATCCTGATTTCTTTTTCCATACCGATTTCAAAGAACCAACTAGTTTCTCTTTCTCTTTGGTGGCATTTAAGGGGAATTTCTTAGCCTAGTGCCCAGATTTCCTGCATTTGAAACAAGCAAACAGGATGGTTTCAAACTCTACATCCTGCAACCAGGACCTCAGTTTTGACTGGATCTCGATTGATGAGGGAAGGTCAGCATTCTGAGAGACCCCTACACATATTCTTGCAAATACCAACCTCTTTCTAGTAGCTATCATTGAATCAATAGAAAGGAGCTCACCAAAAGAACTCGCAATACCATAAAAGATATCCTCATTCCAGTATTCCAGGGGAAGGCCCAGAAGTCTGACCCAAACTTAGACATTCTCAAAAATGGAGTCCGAAAGGTCCAAGTTAGAGGACCACTTCTTTAGAGCTAGAGAAGATTTCCCTATAACCCAAGGACCCCCACTTCTAACAGCCAAGATGTCCTCTCTGCAAGTGAATTCAAACGCAAAAAAACCCTTTGGAAGTGTTGCAACTGAGACTTTTCCATTCATTCTCCATTTATTTTTAACGAATTCCCTGACCACTTCAATGTTTGGTCTAGGGCCCATAAACTTCCCAACTAGGGTTCTTTCCATTAAAGCAATATTATGATCAATTAATAAATCTGGCATAGAAATAACAAACTTACCTTTTTCTGGGGAAGAGATATTTTGCACCGGAGGGAAAGATGATTTTCCATTTGGTTTTACCCCAAACAGAGAAGTCCAGGGTTTGCGATTACCTCCAATGCCACCAGTGGTCCCCACCACATCTTTAGCTTTTTCATTTTTTTGACCGGCAAGGGAATCCGCAGGATTAACCGCCAGAATATCCTTTCCACCCGGCCCACCCTCGGATTTTGTTTATGGAGTCCACCTCATCCTAATTATCATCACCTTGATTCTTACTTGATACCAACTCCTCATTCACTCAGGTATCTCTAATCTTGTTCACTTCCATTTCCATTGCTTGGATTTTCAAAATAATTCTTTTTCCCACTGCCTCCACACTAAAGCCTGCATAGTTTTGTTGGGGTTTCACTTTGCTTCCTGTTGGAGTGGATTTTCATTTTATGTTCCTCCTAGAGTTGGAGTGGTTTTATCTTGTTGGTTTGCACTTGGGATTCCCTTGGTGATTGGTTTTGTTTGGTATGTTGTCAAGTAGAAGAGTGGCTTCTGTTAGGGTCCAAATCCCAAAGAGGTAAATTGGATAACCTTCAGAGGTGGTTTAATCAAGTGATAACTAAATCAATGTACTTAGAAATTAGGTAGTATTTCACACTAATTAAGATAATTGAGCCTCACTCATGGACACAAGTGCTCGTATAGGCCTAGGATGAGTGGGAAGGCCTGGAAGGGCAAGGTCATCTATCTTGTCTTTATGAGAGGTATATGATTCCGCATGAGTGCATGTGTCATGCCCATAATTTTCACTATAAAAACCCAACATTTTTTTTTGGAACTAGATGCCAACGTTTTACCAAGTTTCAAGAAGGTGATGAGCTATACATATATACACTTGTACATAGGTAATAAAATCAAACCATAACCATTTAAATTTTTATTCGCTTCATAGTAGGATCAAATTTACATTAAGCATATCACTATTATTAAGTCCAAAGCATATTATTGTTATTAACCAACTCCCACCATACTATCAACTTACTTTCCTTATTTAATACTCCTAATATTTTTATTAATCCACAATCATAAAATATTTCAAATTCCATATTTAAATATTTTAACTTCATCCTCTTATGTGAATCCTCTTTATGGAACCATACTTATTGTACTAGCCTCTTTTCCTCCATATATATATTGCATAATTTAGTATTTACTTTCCAACTTAATTTTAATATTTATTTATGTTGCTATTACAATCATTAATATTACTTGATACCATTTCTTTTTCCTATCCACTCATTTACTCATATTTAAATGCCACCCTAATTCAAACTAATCTTACATTCCCAAATGACATGTTCAAAGTTAACCTTTGTGTAACTACTACTCTCCCTTTCAACTCTAGAACTTATTTCATTACACTTATTTTCCTACTGTAAAAGCGATCTTAAGTTTCCCTTCATATCACTTGTATTCACTTTAAATGCGATTTTACTCATAACTTTATTTTACTTATCACATTTACTTCCCTTAGTAGTACTATTTAATGGATTAACTGTTATTTTGACTTAGTTTTATTATAAAATTTATTAAATTTATTCAACCTTACTATTATTTATATTACATAATTAATCTTATTCACTACTGTAATTATTATTCCATTATTACTTCATCTAGATACTATTATCTCTGATTAATATCATTTTATTTTTATTTTAATAATACTAATCTTTTCTTATAGTTCAATAATATTTCTTTTTCTCTTTTTCTTTATTAATAATACCTATGTTGTTTGCTGCTCAAGCATTATTCATAAGATATTAATTTTGACATTTTGGTAATATTAACTCATACTATTATGTGGGATAATAAAATCAGCATTTAAAATAACATTATTATTATTATTTTATTCTTATGCTTTTTGCAGCAATAAATTAGAACAACCAAATTCCTTTACCATATTTCCTAATTATAAATTCATTTATTTGTTATAAAATAAATAGCTCGAGTCCATTCAATAAATCAATAAGAAAAATATATTAATTTAGTAATCTAAATAGTTATATATTTTAACTTTTCACCTATAATTTTTTTAGTATATAATAAATTGCTCAAACTTTTAAAACTTTCATAAAAGATAAAATCATACTCACTTGTGATTGTATAATTCCATGCCATGATTAAGGCGTTCCCATTGATGATTATAATAAAATCTCAATTCAGGCATGAGTTTATTATTTTAAATCCATTTCATTTTAATCTGCTAAAGAATAAACTTAGACCAAAATAATAATAGAAAAAATATAACTTGAAGCCCTAATTATACACTAAAGAGTGATTTAGTTATTCTTTCTTTTCTTCTTTCTTTGTTAATTGCCATTCCACTATGTTGGGCTGGGAGAAGATGGCAACGCCCTCTGGCTCGAGTTGTCAACAATTAAAATAATAATAATCATTACCATTTACTCGCCCCAATTACAAGTATCCCTTTTTTTTTTTCAATCAACAAGCGAAATCCAGTGATAAAGTCATTGACTCATTATATTTTAGTAATTTTATTATTTAAACTTTATATACTTATATTGCTGACCAAATCTTCAAAATAATAGTTCTATTGTTGTTATATGTATAAATTTATTATATCCACGAATGCAAATACTAATATTATAAAAAAAAATCAATGCTAAAATATTCACCATAATTTAATATTATCAGTCAATTTAAACTAACTGGTAATTCTGTTTGGATTTAATTATATTCTATTCCAAACTCATGCCAGCCACTCCACATTATTGTCTAACTATAAGTCAAATAACATAATTAATGCAGTTGTGTGAAAACACTACAGGGGATGCAAAAATTTGTAATACTTATTGTAGTTTGCAAGTCAAACATGCCCAGATATCTTTGCTCTCTGCTCGGTCACAACCTGGACATTTTGAAACTACCAACTCGGGCTCACTGCATGTTTCTTCGACACTTTCCACTAATTTTTTTTTGAAACAATAAATTAAAAGAATAGTTTGGTAGGAACTCATGATTGTCAAGGTAGTGATTGGACAGACCTGTGGATTGCAGTTTCCTGTCTCCAACTACTGCGCCCTACTCCTATTGCCTGAACCAATAGTTCCTTCAGGGTCATGCATACAAATCCTTTATGATATAGCAACTAGGCTCCTAGGGAAAGTTGAAAGAACGAGTAGGAATTTAAATGAATTTATTTTCTTTTTATTAAAAATATTTGTCTCTGTTTTCATAATGCTTTGGCATATCCTTCTTTAGAGGCGGCTGAAAGAAACGTCACATCTTGGTGCAGGGTGCAGCACAACTATCACCAATAGAGTACTGTGCGATGGCTACAGTACATGATATCTCACGACAACCCAACTAGCGCATCTGACAGAGAGTAAATGATCACCAATGGCAGCCCTATTTTCTTCACATTGTTCATTCTCCCAACTATTTAAATTTATTTGTTTTTCTTCAACATTGACGGGCATCGTTGGTTGAGTAAAGTTGCCTTCATAAATGTTGACGATTCCTTTGATCATCGCCTAGCTCATCTTTTCGAATTCACTTAGTGGATTTGCACCATTGCTTTAGGGACACACTACCAATTGGGTTGCAAAATATTGGGTTCAAGGGTCGAATAGTACATAATTCAATATCTTCTCCTAATCCTATGCTACATTTCCATTCATGGTAGAGAAATTGGTGATATTATTTACTATGTTTGCTGCACTGTTATTCCTTGAGCATGCGTTTTTGTTATGATAATATTTCCATTTCATACTGTGTGCTTTACCCCTTATATTGGCTTAACTAGTGGTGCATATGCATTGGTTATTTGATTTTTAATGATACTTAACTCTACAGGCCCTTGAATCTCACGGTTTATCTAGCGCATAGATTAATTTGCTCTATTTTATTTTATCTCTTGTTATCCAGTTAGTATGTATTCAACTTCCAGTTCTTACTAGGCTCTTGAGCATCATATTATTATTGTTGTGTATACTAAAAGAAACGTTATTCTTAGTGATGGTTGCAGGGTAATACACTAAAAGTGAAGCCACCATGCATATTCCTTAATGCAGATTGCAACCAGGGTCTCGTTCGATTATTTGGAAACTTTAAAGCCTTAAGGGAGATTTATGGGGCACGCTTGGAAGGGTGTAGCACCACCTATTCAAGGCGTGGTGACTTAGGCGCTCTACTCCTTGTGGAACCTTTGTCTTATAACATTTATAACTCTTACCATACTGTGAATTCCATGGTTTGGTTTCTAGTATGGCAGTTTTGTTTTTATCCCATAAATGGGTAAGCAAGTATAGGTAAATATATCTATTTTACATGCTATGTGACATTTTAAGGAGTCGATTGTTTCACTCTGGTAAATGATAGTAGCGCTAAATTCACTAAAATAGCTATGGAAGCAACTCACATGATATTCAAACAGAATAATGGCATGTGACCCTACATTCATAAAAAATATTTACATAAATTTATGTGCTTATTAGTATAGAATTCTAGCAAACACCACAAGTTTATGCATAGAATTAAAATCATCAACAGGAGGAAATTTCTTTAGCACTTGCAACATGCTACAACGCATTTCTAAAGGACTCAAGTAACAAAGCTATTTGTAAAGTATTTTGCTACAAATTTAGGTAGATAAACACCTCAAAATTTTAGATTGCAAACTTTACTAACATGGTAATACATCAATGTAGCACATATTGCTCTTTTTCTTTTCATCTCTTTCATGTTACATTAAAACACTATCTTTCCATACTACAATTAGATCTAAAGAAGTGCAATGAAAGATACACAACTAATGAAGTCTTGCTCTTTACCCTACCATAATGGCGTCATGGAGCTTCGTGGGCTCTAGCCATACCCCCGAGCAAGGAATATTTCAACTCCAAGATGATGAATGGAGTCTTATCAAATTTTTACAAAGCAATATGAATAACCTAACATCAAATTTCATGTATCAAAGTTTCCTACCTTCCTATTCAACCATGATCCATGCAACAAGCCATTTTCTTACAGCAGATAACGAAAGAGGAAATGGAAGTAAAGGATAACTTATCTCTCTTTTTTTTTTTGGTGAGGAAATCAACTCTTTTCACCTTCCGTTCTCTCCAAGACATACTATATTGATGTGCTATCTTTCAAAAGGACTCCTCACATTCTCTCATTCTTCCTACTATCTTCACTAAAGTTCTCCAAAAGGAGAAGTGGGCAACGCCCAAATCTTCCATCTCCTTGAGATATATAGGGATCCTCCAAACCTATGCTCTTTCCCACAAGTTCTCACACATGTGTGAGTCTTGTGCCAATTCTAAGAAATTTTGGGGAGTAGAAGGTTGAGAGTGACAATTCACTCTTCCCAAGCCCCAACACTTTTTGAATTTGTCACATTCATGAATGTGGACTTTTGAGGGGTCTTTTCACACTCCAAGGACAAGTTCACATGTGTCAAAAAGGTTCCAACCCCATAGGTATAGGTCCTAGGGGTCTATTCTTGTTCAAAAACCAAGGAAATTGATTAATTAATCCCTTTTTAAAACCCACACAAAAATCCATACGAATTTTGATCTTAACCAAGGGTTCCAACCCCAACCAAACTCACATCACATGTCCTACAATTGGATTCTACTCAAACATAATCACCCAACCACTAATAAAACCTCAAACCCTTCTAAGTCAAATAGGGCTACACTTAGAACTTCCCAAAGATGAATTTGATCTAATTCCAACATTTATCTATCCTCCTATTTGCATATTTGATTCTCGACCTTTAATGTTAATCCCACATTGACTCACTTAATTTCCTGGACAATGTAATTAAACACAATTAGACATAATAATAAGCCACATTAATTTTAAATCAAATCTTTGTAACCTTATTCATGAATCATTTACATAGCTAATTACTCTTCCAATGTAATACGACACAACAATTATCTTATTTCAAATTCATCTTATAAGTTCAAATATCATACAATAATTCACATGCACATGCATCTTCACTAAGCAAAATAATAATGATATAACATAAAGTAAAAATAAACTATAAGGTTATTGTTAGACAATCACCTTCATATCACTTGCAAAATATCTAACCATATATTTAGGAGAAATATATAACAATTTAAAGTTGTATTAGTCACATGCAAGGTGGGGTCTTACAT